>PVHY01002707.1:50062-121120 GCA_004024945.1 Uropsilus gracilis | reverse complement strand
TATATATACCACACCTTTTTCATCCAGTCATCTGTCTTGGGGCATTTGGGTTGTTTCCATGCCCTCGCAATTATAAATAGTGCTGCAGTAAACATCTGGGCATAGGTGTCCCTTTGTACAAGCATTGAGGTCTCCTTTGGGTAAATTCCCAGAAGAGCAATTGCTGGGTCAAATGATAGTTCCATTTTCATTAGTTTGAGGGTCCTCTACACAGCTTTCCATAGTGGCTGGACCAGTTTAGATTCCCACCACGAGTGTAAGAGTGTTCCTTTTACTCTCCATATCCCCGCCAGCACTTGTTGTTGCCTGTTTTTTGAATGTCAGCCATTCTTACTGGTGTAAGGTGGTATCTCATTGTGGTTTTGATTTGCATTTCCCTGATTGCTAGTGACACTGAGCATTGTTTCATGTGCCTGTTGGCCATTTGTATTTACTCTTTGAAGTGTCTTTTTAGTTCTTCTCCCCATTTTTAACTGGATTTTTTTCTTTGTTTTTGTTAAGTTGTGTGAGTTCTTTGTGTATTTTTGTTTTCAGACCCTTATTACTCATAGAGGGCAAAATTTTTTCCCACTTGGTTGGGTTTCTTTTTGTTTTCTCTGTTGTCTCTTTTGTTGTGCAGAAGCTTTTTAGTTTGATGTAGTCCCATCTGTTTGTTTTCCTTCATTTTTTTTTTTACCTGCTATAGATGTGAGACAGGTGATTTTAATGGAGATGCTGACATTTGGCCTCCCCACGCCTTTACCTGAGCAACAGTGACAAAGATGAGGGTGGGAAGGTAATCAAGAAAGCAATCAGAAGGAAGCAGCCTCTGCTTATGACTCAAGAGGGAAATAGAAACTAAGTGACTCTTGAGAACGCCACATTCCAGATTTTACCTCTAGGTCTCAGACTTACAGTGTTCTGACTATGGTCCAAATTAGTCTTCCTGGGTACCAGGTGTACATGTATATGTGCACACATGCATATTCACAAATATAGACAAGTACAGACATATATGTACATAAATATAAGTACCTCTCACACAACACACACATATTACCCGCACTCATACATACAACACACTGTCACACATACACAACCATACAGGGACACACACACACATCACTCACTCATACATACTCACTATTTCTGCTGGTTTTACCATCCAGTCACACAGGAGGTCTTTAAGGTCAACCCTGGGGGTGTGGCTTCTTCATGGTAGTTGCAGCCTCCCTTCTCCTATCACCTCCACTCCTCGTCCCCACTCCTAAGAGCTAGTCTGGAGACAGACCCAGCACAGGCTTCTGCCATTTCTTTGCAAATCTACAGCCCAGGGAGGCATCCAAAGTGGGGGCCTCTCCCTGGAAAGTAGAGGACCTGCATCTGTGAAAGGCTTTACAAGGCTCAGAGCCAGGCCTCTTCTGGGTAGGACTGGTGCCCCAGGCTCCAGGCCAGTGCTTGCCAACCAGGTGTACACTTCCTCAGAGGCTGCTCAGAGCTGATCGTGTCTTCCCGCCAGACAAGGCCAGGGGCACTTCCTGTCCCCACTGTGAAAACCGAAAACCGTGCCAAGCACAAACCCTGCCCTAATCAATGGGCCGGTCAGCATTGCTCAGAAATAAGGCCCTTATTACCAACTGGCTTCAACCAAGAAATGGGCACCGTGGGAGCTGGTGGTTCTGCATAATTAAGGGACAGAGGAAGTGGGGCTTTGCCACTGACAGGGAGGAAAGAAGCTGTTGCTTTTAGAAACAAGGAGGCTGGGGTCTCGTCCTAAGCAAGGATGGAAAGAGCTAGCTTGTTCTAGATCTGACTGCACTAGGTTTTCTCCAATCAGGTGGCTGCAGTGGGGGTGCACTCTGTTGGGACTGTAGTGGGTGGAGGGGAGAGATGGAGCCTAGAACATGCCAGACTGAGCCATCTCTCGGGGATGTCTGACAGTCCAGCGAGAGGCAGCACCACTCAGGCTGTGCGCTGCCAGACCCCTCCCAGGACCCGGCAGCTGCTCTCTTTGCTTGATTTAGACTCAAGTCTCACAGAGGCCTCCCCATCCATTATAACAAACCTACAATCTAGCAACTGACTTCAAATTAGAAACAAGAAGATTAAAGCTTTTTGAGTTCCATTCATCAGTCCCATCACCCAAAAGTCCCTAAAGGAATGCAAAGGAAACTTAGTTTCACTAGCAGAGCATGGGGGTCTATGCTGGGAATTTCCAGACTGGGAAACAACCTGACTATCAACCACAAGGGGCTCCACCAGAGCTCAGGTGTGGACTCTTCATCAGACCACCAAAAGTTGAAAACAGTGTCTCCGTAAACATCTGCTATGCCTAAAGCACCCCAAAATTTAGTGGCTTGAAACAACCACTAACTCATCCATTTACCATGGGTAATTTGGACTGGGTTGGGCTGGGCTGGCTAGGCAGGCTCCCTCATGCAGAATGAGGGGTGAGCAAGAATGGGTGTTTAATGAGCATCTAGTATGTGTGAGGTCCTGTGACTATTGACCTCCAGCCTTCTCTGGCTCTAGAACCTGCCAGCCCCTCTAGCCTAGGTTAGTGGCAAGTTGATGCCCCTGGAAGCAGTTCTCAATCAAGGACTGAAGGGAATTGGGGGGAACTACCAATCCCTGCACCCTTTGGTAGAGAATGGCACTGAGGTGTGAGGTTCTCACTGTCCCCAGTGGTCCCGATTCCACTCTGGTGCCTTCAGTAGAAACTGCTCAAAAAAACTGGCATCCCCTCTGCTAGACTGCCTTCCATCCCTGGCACACGACCCATGGTCAGCCGGGAAGCGCTCTCTGGAGGCTGCCTGTGGGCTGGAGCAAAGTCCTAACTGGCCCTGGCTCTCGTATTCCAACCTGCTGGCCTCGGCTTATTCACAGGCTGGTAGAAGATTCTGAGAGCAACGAGAAGAGGAAACCACCATGTAAGTGCTCTTTCAGCTTCGACTTACTTATATTTGTGACTTGGCAAAGCAAGTCAATGACTGAGTGTAAGGTTAGCATCGGGAGGGCACTCCCAAAGGGCAGGGGAAATCTAGGGCCAACTTTGCAAGGTAGCACGGGCATGGAGGGAGGTATTGCCACCCAGCCTAGCAAGGAGGGTCCACTGATACAGTCTTCCCCGAGCCAGCTGGGGGCAGCTGGGAGCTTATGCAGGACAGGGTGGTGTCCGGCTTCCAGCCCCAGGCCCAGATCTAAGTACTGGGCACTTTGCACAAGGGGCTCGCTGCGTGGTGGATGGGATTTAAATGCACATAGCTGCTGGCAGCAAGGGGTCAACAAGAAGACTTCAAGTCCACCCGAACTCTCCAAGCCCTCTGTGGCCTGGTGGCCTCCTCAAGCGTCCTTGCTCCAGACGGGGACACCTCGCGCTCCCACCGACAGATGATTACTTTCACCTCTCTCTTGAAAAATGGCCTGTGTTTAAGGATTCATAAAACTTAGGGAATGCATCGCTGAGCCTATAACGCCGCGAGAGCCCCATGTAGAGAAGACTTAAAAAGAAGATTCATCAAACTAATTACTTCTCCCCTGCCCCACCCCCACTGCCGCCCCTCTTTCCGCTCGGCCTGCTCAGAAAGATGTACAGCCTCATTGGCTGGGCTGCTTCGAAGCCAAACTCCCCAGCCTGCTTGCATGGGAGGGGCACTGGAACACCCTGGGCTTCGATCTTTCTCTGACTTTTTAGGCAGACAAGAGTTTTTCCTGCTGATTCATCTATTCCAGAGGCTGAGGTGACGCTATGGGACCTAAGAGGTAGGGTGAGGAATGGAGAAGGAAATGTCCGGATGTAGGGAGGCTCCCTGTCACCCACTCTTCAACACAGACTATCCATCCCTGGACGATGCCTCATGCCCCATCCCCATGTCCTCTGGGTTCACCCGCAACCTCAGGGGCAGCACCTAAGCCTGCCAACAGCACCCTTTGACCTCAAGCGCCTGCCTGTCCCTCTCTGCCCAGGGCTTTCTGGAGATACGCAGGCCCTTGCTTAGTGGAAGGCAAGACTCAGTGCCAGGGTTTCACACTGTCAGCGGCAACCCCAGCCAGTAAGGGACAAAACTGTGTGGATAAACCCTTCAGCTTCTCATCTGGAGTGCACTGAATGATGGCCAATGTGTTGGTGGGTGCTTGGTTTCCAACTCGAAAGCCCTCCTCGTCCCAGAAACAGAGCAACAGCCATGCTCACTGCAAAGTCAGGCCCCTCTAGAGACTCAGAAACTCTACCTCAGCTGGAGCAAGTCCCGTGTGTAATGTGGAGAGCAGAGAAGATGAACACATAGATGGACCTCTTTGCTCCTCCTTCCTTCTCAGGCCAGATACCCGCCTCCCCTCCAGTGAGTGTGCAGTGTGACTCCTTGGGGAACTGGGCCTTGGAAGCTACATGGTACATAGTGGCACTTACCTTTGGTAAAAGAAGCACGTTTGTTGCCTTAAGAGACATCTCACTCTAGAAGCAGGAGTAAGATACCTGCATCAATGTCTGTGAAAAGGGGTTCCCAAGCTAGGGGCCAGAAATACCCCTTCTATCTGAAATCAGGGACGGCTGCATGAAGGAAGTGGCATTCTCACTGGGGTCATGCAAAAGGGGATTGGGGAGGGTGCAGGAACAAATCACAGGAACAAAGTAAAACAAGGGAAGGGATTTGCTGAGCCCCTGGAAAGAACTGTCCCCCAGGAGGTCTGGTCACAGGGGAGCCGCCTGAATTTAAAGGCATGTACGGGGCATGGACCCTTTTCAAATCAGTGGCTTGAGCAGCCATGGGGCAGGGCTGGCACCAGGAGTAGAGGAGCCCCCGGACAGTCATCACCATTATGCCTGGGGCTGATTCAAGCTGGAGAGACCAACCTGGGAGATCTTCAGGGGGTGATGAAGGACTCAAAATGTGCCTGCCACCTGTGCTCTCTTTCTCCCTTCACCTCTGATTGGAGGGCAAATCCACACAAGCTTTCTGGAGGGTAATTCAGCCATGTGTCAGCAGCTTTCAGATTGACCCAGCAATTGTCAGAAGTCCTCACAGTGGACTACCTGACATGGGTGAACTCATCACAGCAGAGTTAATAATAGCGAAAGCTTGCAAATGATCTAAATGAACCATACAAGGTACATTTAATAAATGATAACGTTTTCACACAACAGAACATTGGGCAGCAGTTAGAAATATCAATTTAGATCTATTTTTATTTAGAAAAATACTCAACAATCCATTGCTAAGTGAAGGCGATCGTAATTTTGTTTAAATATGTTTACATGGACATAACTGCAGAGGTGGAAGTTTGAAGAACTGTACATCGCCCTGTGTTAACCATAGGCTGTCTCTGGATGGATGGGATTTGGGATGATTTCAGTGATCCTATGTTGTTATTTATATTATTGACCTGTGGTGGGTTGTTTTTTTAATGTACTTAAAATATACAGCTACTTTTGTTATTTAATGAACTACTTTTGCTATTTCAAAAAGGCAGGGTTCCTGTGCCAGTATTTCCTCACCTGCTGTGGTATTTGAATTTTCCTTTCTGGGCCTGTATGAGCTCTCCAGGGAAAGACTGACAGCTCCAGGTTGACTGTGTTTGCTCCTGGAGGCCCACAGAGGGCAGGAGACTGTAGAGAGTATGCTGGTCACTATGTGAGAGGGGCAAAACCAGGCCATAAACTCAGGAGCCTTAGGGGCAGAAGACAGAGGCTGGAAAGGAGGGCAGGGTGGGGTGTGGGAGCCTGTGACTGAGGGTGCCCATCTTCATATCCAGATTCATATCCTGCTGGGGAACTGCGGTTTTAAAGTGACCACACAAGCCTGGGCACAAAATGCCCCCCAGCACTAGTTGAGCATGGCACCCTCCATTGCTTCAGCGTGAGAGAGGAGTTAACATCGGAATCTTCGGGTGGAAGCTGCTCGTGCACGAAGCCACATTTGTGAAAAATGGGCTCAATTTGATATTTGGAGAACAATGAAATTGAAATCATTTCAAATTTTAAATGCCCAGCATATTGAGACCCACCCTCTGGTAGATCTTCCAAATTAGTGTGCAGGCTCTCCATGCCTAGCTCCAGGAGGGGACGCACTTCTTTGCCAAAAAACGCTCCTCTCCTTGAGTTGGAAAATAAGAGGCTGTTGGTTGGAGGGTCTCCCCTAGCTGGAGCCCTCGGTGTGCTACGGAGGCGTGCGGCCCGCACGGGGCGGGAGGAGGTGTTTTTCTTCTTCTCTTAGGTAATGAATTTGATCTAATGGGACTGTCTAAATGCGCAGATACCATGGTGATAGGCGCCCCATAAACACAGAGATAAACAGGTAGCGAGATGTATGGAGGCAAGCATAATTTGCTTCTAAGTGCCTTTTCACTAGTATAAATAAAGCAAGAAAATAAAGTTGTTGGAGGCACTTGCAATACTAATGTACGGAGGAAATTAAGCGCTAATTACAGCATCAAGGATAAATGAAAAGGCCCCTGTGTTTGTGCGCATGCGTATTGTGCGTGGAACAGGGGGGACTCCCGGGGTGGGCGAGGTAAGAGAAAAGGCTCTGGGAGCAGAGTAGCTGCAATCGTCCCCTGGAGCCGCAACCAGGAGATGATCTGCTGACAGTTCCCATGCTTGTCTATAGCTTCCTGTGGCTCTCTGCCAGAAGGCTTTCTCTGACCAAGGGAGCGTGCTTGGTTGGGTTGGAGAGTGGGAAGCCTGGGGAGTGCAGGAGCCACCCTCCACCAATGAGGAACAGGAGTTGAAGAATCAATACCTCAGTTTCCTAGCAGCTCAGTAGACGAGTCTGTCTTCTTAGTCCCTAACCAGCTCCCCTCCCCCACCGCAGCCTGGTACCCCAGATGCCCACAGGGTAATCAACCCATTAACAGACCTTCATTGGCTTTCTCCCACTTCCTTTTCTCACTTCCCCACAGTGCTTCCTGTGATCACCTCCCAAATAACAACTTGCACCTACATCTTGGCCTCAGGGTTCGGCTGCTTTGAGGGAAACTCGAATCAAGACAGGCTGTTTTGTACCAGCTGACCGTGAAATTGGTCAGGAAGTCCAGCCTGAAGCCTGTGACAGGTTGGGCTTCATGGGCAAGAAACCTGGGGAGTGGCACAGGGCTCGCTTGGTTTAATGCACTGCTGTCTCCCCCTCGAAATTCTTAATAATTCAATCTCTGAGCCTGTGTTTCCTAAGTGACGTTCGAAGGGGAAACGGCGCAGGCGCCCGAGCAACACAGCCCAAGAGATTCCTCGGCAGTCCTGGACACATATGCATGCCTCAGGGCAGGCAGTCAAGGGTGCCACAGAGCCCCAAGTCCCAGATTGGTGATGGTAGTGGCCGCAGAAGTGGCAGCTGTGGCAGAAAAAGGAGGGGCTGTGCAGAGGGTTTGCACAGGCCCTGTGGCAGGAGGCCAGCTTTCAGGGCAATGCCTGAATGCCTTCCCTGCGTCATCTGCACAAATATTAACTCTCCCGCCTGAGTGCCTGCGTAGGAACTGCTGGAGCACAGACAGTAAACTTTGTCAGTAAAGTATTAAAAAAAACCCTGTTCCTCATGGATGTTGCAATAAAGCGTATCAGAGAGTTGTTAGAATTTTTTCCAGGGAGTTTAGAATCTTGGGTTTTGAAAACCACTGTAACACCGCTTGACAAATAACCACAGGCTTAGAAATAGAAATTAAATTTAAAGATCGTCAAATTCAACAGAAAAGAACACTATTTTCATAGGAACCAATTATTATTTCAGATGAGCCAATTATTAACAAAGGAGACAATTTTAAAATTAATTTTCCTTGTAATTGAAGTTACAGTAATAGAATGCATAAACAGGCATTTTGAGTTATGGATAAATCATGAAGCCACTTTCAGTTTCTTCTGTGACCTCCACAATTACAGGAAATGTCAGAGAAAATATTAAAATGCCTTTGTATAGAGTTACATTTAAAATTAAATTCAAACTCACATGAAACCGATCGGCAGAGTGTCAAAAATTTTCTAGGGAAAAAAAATGTTCCGTGAGGCTCATCAGTTCTGGATATAACCAAAGTTTTTGAGTTTCAAGTCATAATACATTTTGAAATAGTTCATCAGAAAGTCTTCCCTATGTTGTCACAGCCTATAAAAACACCCTGAAAGCTCTAGTAATAATTGTATCAGCAGAAATTTCCTTTTCAAAATTAAAAATGATCGAAGTTATCTGCGATTTTACATTTGCCAAGAGGGACTCATGTCACTTTTATTTTATATTGATTGAAAATGAAGTTGCTAAGATTATAAATTTTGATGGCCCAATAAATGAATTTGCAGAAAAGTAAGCCAATAAATGAATTTGCAGAAAAGTAAGCCAGAAAAATATGGTCAAGATATCCCATTAATAAGCTATCATATTACATAAAAATGACGACACCAAAAATAGTTGGATAAATTTGTAAGTTTCTGTTATTCACTATCACTATTACTCTTGTGCTTAATACAACACAAGCAATACGGCATTTTTAAAGGACAAGCCTTTGCACTTTAATCACTTTAACAATAGTCTCTTTCCTACTGAACAAAAGGCCCTGCGTTTCCGTTTTGCACCAAGCCCTGCAAATTAGGTAGGCAGCCTTGCCTGCTGAGTTCTCCTACCAAGTTGCCCAGGACAGACTGATCAGGCCAGTGGCTTCCGGGTCTGACTGACTCTCTCACTTTTTAATCCAGCTGCAACACTCCCTCCATTCCTGGTGGCGTGGTTGGCAATGGTAAATAATCAGAGCTGCAAACTACAAAGATTGCGGAGAATGTTGAGACAGAAGTTCTTAGAAGAGAGATTTTCCTTAACCTCTGTTTTGCAAGCTAGGTCTTTGTTATGTAGCCTTTGGCTTCCCTTGGGAAGGAGCATGAAAGCTTGGCAAAGAAGTTCACTGCATCTGAAGACAATTCCCAGTCAAGGGCACAGCTGTGAGCAGCAGCAGCTGGGGGTCCAGAAGCTTGGTTCTGAAGAGGGATATGGGTAGAACATGAGAGTGTCCAGCCCTTGCTCTACTTCATCCTCTTGCTTTTTGTTTGTTTGTTTTGAGACTAGGTCTCGCTATTTTTGCCCATGAAACCGCAGGCTCACATTGCCCGGGGTACCACGGACTCAAGCAATCCCCAGCCTCAGCTTCCCAGGTAGCTGGGATGACAGGCGTGTGCCACCACGCCCAGCTGTTTTGGGGGACTAGGTTGTGCTGTGTTGCCCCGAGTGGGACTCGAACCGGGATCCCTAGCCCCGGCCGCTTCATAGGCTGAAGCTTACAGGCATGAGCCACCATGCCCAGCCAGCGGCTTGCTTCTTATAATGAGTTTATTCCACCTACGGAGAATGCTCCAGGATTCTGGAGTTTGGTTTCTGGAAACTTTAAGAGAAATGTTAGTGGGAGAGCTGGAACTCCTGCTGCTGTGGCTCTTACGTTTGAAGCTATAATGGTTAGTCTGCCTCCTCTTCTACTTTTTATAGAACTCCCCTCTTCTAACACCTCTCTTATCTAGTTGCCTTTCCTGGTGAGGTGATAAAGACCCTTATGCCTTAAAAGTCTCCATCCTTGGTCACCCTGGCCTCCTTTTGCTGGGACTGCTGTACTCATCCATCGACCTCTAAAGCTGGGCATAGGAGCACCAAGAGATTCCTCAGCGGATCCTTTGGGAGCCAGCGTCCTCGCTGTCACAGCTATGCATCGGCAGCTCTACCTCATCAGAATGATCAAGGCTCCATTACCACTGCCAGGATGGCGATTCCCTTCCTTACCTGTTTGTCACTTGGCATAATTGAAAGAGCCTGGGAGGCCACTGAATCTTAAAGTTTAGGGGAGAAACTGTTACTGTACCCCTGAATTTAAGTTGCTCTTCTGACAACCAAGACCGACATTGTGAAGACCAGAAGCACAAATTCCCCAAGTGGATAGATGGGATTGGTATTAATTGGGCCACTCCTACTTCTGTCTCTTGATTCCTGGATCCAATTAGCTTACCTCTTGGGGCTATGGCAATGGTTGATTTAGAGTACATGCAATGTCTTGTAAGGCACCCATCCTTGCAGAATATTATCTCCAAGCTGGCATCCGCTGCACCATTAACAGGCCATTTCTCTGCTTTATGATGCTAGCAGCTCCTTGGTGTGGCACAGTAGCATCTATCACACTGTATGTGCTAGAACCAGAGCCTCCTGTAGCTGAGTTTCCATTGGCATGTCTCATTTGCTGCCAAAAACTTCCCTGTGTCTGATGTGATATTCTGTGAGACCCCAAGTCAGTGAATCGAGTACTCTGGCCTCATGAGGTGGTGCTAGCTCAAGCCCAGTGGACAGGAAGGTCAACTCACACCATAAACAAGTGTTGATCCCTGTCAAGATAAATCATTGCTTTTTCCAGGGTAGAAATAAACTTTGTACGTGGACAACCGATCATGACGAATGGTGTGCCCTACTGGGAATTTAGCATTGTTCTCTGTTAATGACAGTTTGGACATTCAACACTGCCAGTACTTAGATCAACCTTAGTGAGAGGGAGTTCATGTGGCTGGTTCCATGAAAAAACCTCTGCCCCTGCTGCCTTGGCTATGTCATTCATACACCTATTGTGCCACTGTGGCCATTGGGGTGGCCAATGACAGAGGATGGCTGATGTCAACTGACAGAGTCATTTTGTCAACTTCAGTGTTTAGTGCCTCTTCTATGGTTCATGCTATGTGGTGAATATTCACACATGATACAAAGATCTTCATATTTGGTGCCTACCCCCCTAGAAATCCCCCCCATATACCTCTTCCCCTAATCTGCCCCTAATATAATCTTTCTCCTTCCTGGACCTGATTAACCCATCTGGTCATTTACTACTGCTTATGAGTCTATGTACATTTTGGCTTTTGGAACAAGGTAAATTATTAGGTGCCTCGTATGTATCTCTGCTCAATGAGATTTTCCTCGCTTCTGTCTTTCAGGGTCACACTGAGGGTATAGTGTGGCAGCAATCCATTTTTGGCTTGCACCAATATATCAACTTGACCCAAGCTCAGTCAGTCCTTTCCCCTATCCTTCAACTGGTCATCAGCCTCCCCCCAAATATGGCCATTTGAGGTCAGTTGAGAAAAAGAGGCCGGTGTAACCGTGGTGGATGTCAGGGGCATCTTGGCCAACTGTTTGGGCAACTTTCCACTGTTGTCTGGCCCTACTTGTACCCAATCCAGGAGTATTATTTTCATCATACAATGGATGGCTACTGGGTCTGTCTGAACTTATGATTTGGTAGGTCTTACAGTCCAGCTCACGACGGGTAGTACTTATCACCCCTATCAGGGCTCTGTAGCCTGCAGGAAGCTGCTTTCTGAATGGGATGGTGTGGCCTCCCTTCAGAAGCTAGATCTAGGTATCAGCATTTGTGATTCTTCTATTGTGGCTAGCCATAGACTCATTCCAGCATCTATTCTCACTGTACGTATCTTGAGTCTCAGGCCATCTAGTCCAAGTGCAGCACTGTTGGTGCCTCCATGTGGATTTGCCCCACTCAAAGCTGGCAGCCTTCTATATCACCCAGTTAACAAGTCCCAAGCATGGTCCTCCTTTCTTAGTGGAAAATACAATAAATCGCATTTACTTAGCAGGGGATGGTCCGGCTCCACAGGGTCCTTCAGATCGTCACTGATGTGGTAGGTTCTATTTTTCCATAGGGTTTACGTAGCAATCTCTGGAGCTCATGTGTCTGATTGAAACTGCCACTTCTTGTTCACCTCGTCAGATTAACATGATGCCACCAGCAAGGTCCACACATGTGATGTTTTGCACAATATCCAGACAGTCCAGAGCCCTTCAGGTTATATTATGAAAGAAGGTAGAAAATACAGCTCTGGAATGAGACCTTCCATGTTTACCATTGTCCATCCCACACAAATGTAAGCCATTAGAGATGGAAAAGAAAGTGTGTTCCAGATACATAGCCACACACCATGTGTCGGAAGCAAAGATACCACATTGGGCAAACAGCTGCAATTGGGGTTACTTCTTGATTACGTGGTCCACTCTTGTTCACCACAATCCACCCAGTTCTCTCAGGGGCCAGACTGGTGAGTTCAGTGGGAATATGCCGGGGACCACCCATCCTGCATTCGTTACAGCACTGAGGGTGGCCCAAATCTCTACCATTCCCGCCAGGATGTGATACCACTTATGATTTACTATCCAGGCTTGGTGTGTGAGAGGAGTGTTTCAGAAACTTCCATCTCATCTTCTTTAATAGTGTAACACTTATTCCATAGGCCAAGGGGCCAACATGGATGGGGGTTCTGCTAACCATTATGTCCATTCTAGTCAGATATTCAGAGACCAGAGAATGACCACTGGATAGGTTCACGGGCCAGATGGAACCACCATCAGTCAAACTTGGGCCAAAACTTCATTTATTGCCTGACCCCTATGTATTTCCCATTCTAACAGTGAGCCCGTGGTGGAGTTTTGTATCACTGGTATCCACATTTGTATCAATAATCATTGAAAAGACTGCATAGTCTCATTTTTTAAGGCTCTGTTACCCAACCAAATAGCCATAGGACTCCAAAGAAGAAAGGCGCCTCAACCACTGAGGAAGGAGTGGGAGTTGATGACTTAATCCCCCAGCTTCCTTGCTCATCTGAGAAGACAATTCTGCTCCACACCATCTCCCAGAAAGAGCCCAGGGCCACTGCACCCCAGTTACCCATAGAAGTCACCCGGCAATTAGCTCACCTTTTACTGACTTTCCTCCCTGCCCTGTCTCATTCCCCCAGTCCAAAACTGTGCTTTTTTAGGAGTTCTCCCTAAGTCTACAAGTTGCACCCACATCCTCATCTCAGGGTCTGCTTGGGGAACCCATACTAAGACAACAGTTAAGTAAAGTGACCTGAGAAGTCATCTGTCTCCTCTTGACCTTTAGGTACTTTTGACCTCCCTGGCATAGGAGAGGTGGCCTGTCTGCTTGTACAGCTACGTAGTAAAGGTTCCAGCAGCCTCCGTGGTAACCCAGTCAGTCTACCGTTCAGTTCTCATTGTCAGACTTTTGCTTTTAATTCTCAAACCTGAATCCCTCTTGCTGAAACTTAAAACCACTTCATCATCTTATGATTTTTTTTCTTTTTCTGAGAGACAGAGAATAGCTGACCACCAACTTCTGTGTAAGACCTGCTTATATACTTGAGCGTGGATATTAATCTTTACTTCTTGGGGCCGAATAATCCAGGTTTCCTAAAGAGTGCCCATCAGTCCTGTTCTCCAGGCTTTTAATCATCTTCACGGTTGTAAGCTGTCACCCCCAGCTGCTCACCGTGGACTGGCCTGCAGACTTCTGGGGACCACCAGATGCATGTTTTAACCCAGAGAAGTTCACAGGCAGGGGGTGCCCCAGCTTCTGTAAATCACCCTCTCCCTAGCCTCCTCCCCAAAGCCAGAGAACAAGCCCCAGCTTGCTGTTGAAGGCCATAAAACTTCTCTACTTTAAAGGGCCCCTTTGTTACACATGTTCATTGTAGCAGGCGTGCCAGTCCACCAAGGGCCCATAAAACTTCCCCAGGCTTTGTGTGGGTGACCCCATGGGCCTGCGCCTTAGCAATCCCACCCTTAAGCCCACAATGAAACTGTTGCCAGGTTCACCCAGCAACAGACTGGACTCAATTTGCCTTGTCATTTGTTTGTTAGCTTTACAAATGGCTTTTGAGGCCAGACAACCCCTTCCTAACCCTAACTACTTGATTGGTGGAAGTTCAGAGACTTCCCGGGGAACAGAGGGGGCTCTTGGGTCTCCATGGAGATTACTAAAACAATTCACCTCAGGGGAGAAACTGTCGCTGCCATCAGAGGGGCAGCCAGCATTCAACTGCAGCTGGTCTGCCCTGTGTTGGGTTAGTTAGGCCAAGGTGTTAGTTTTGCCTTTTGCCCTGACCAGTGTGGTCCAGGGCCCTGCTCCCCAAGAAGCCCTAAGGCCTCCGCCTAAGTCCCTGAAAATGAATCCACTCCAGCCATCCTACCAGACTAGGTAAGTGAAGTCCAAGCAAAGCCAACTAGCAGGATAGTACTATTTTGTATATAGCTTGGTAGCTTAAGAGCACAGACTTTCAATAACCCAAACATCCATCCACAGTAGAATGGATATTCATCTAATAAAATACAAAAGAACAAAGCATAGAGACACAAACATGTGGGCAAATGCACATTCTGTGCTACGTGAACACAGCCAGACATATAGAGTATATATTCTTCCATTTGTACAAAGTTTGAAAACAGGCCAAACTTAATCTATGGTAATAAAAGTCACAATAGCAATGACCTCTGGGAGGTGAAGGGGGAGGTACAGACTGAAAGGGACATAAGAGAACTCTTTGAGGACAATCAGAATGTTCCATATCTTGATTTGAGTGCTGGTCACATAGGTATCTGCACGTATAGAACATAATCGAGCTATCCACTTAAGATCGGCACTCTTTGCTGCATGTTAATTATATGTTAGGAGAGCCCCGAGGGCGAAAACCTGGGCTTCTGACCAGCAGAGCTGTGTGCTCACACACGGCTGTTGTTTCAAGCTGCAAAATCTAAAGCGACCTGTGACATAGCCAAGGAAACGAGTACCCCTTGGTTCTCACCTTGGTCCTGCCTCCTGTTTACTGTGTGACCAAGGGTCTGGCACTTACCCTCTCTGAGCTTCAGCTGCCACAGTTAATGAAGCAATAACTTATTTCCTGCCTGCAGGATTAAGGTGAAAATCAAATTAGTTCAGGTATGTGAAAGCACTTTGAAAGTTAAAAAGGGGCTTCTAAAGAGAAAGTTTATTATTGTCATATTAAAAATAAACCCCCAACTTTGACCACAGGAAATGACTTAGAATTAAGTAACCCAGGACCGAGAAGCCCCCATTTTGTTACAGACCCTCAGCCATAACATCCGCTGTGATGTGCACATGTCCAGCATTGCCTCTGGGGAGCTTGGGGAGTGAATGGTGTCAAACATATGCCTTTGAATGCTCTCACCTATGCTCATTTTGTTTGTGCCAGAGATTTGACACAGACAGGTGCCTTCATGTTTATTTGCTATTATTTTTTCTTCTCCTTCCAGAGCAAAATACACAGGAATCTTATTTCTCACCTGCTAGAATAATAGAATCCTGCGGCACCCCTCTGCTAGGGAAATATTGGCTTTGTTCAAATGGCTTTGTTCAAACGGTTCAGTTCGCCCCAGGTCCTATGGTTGCCGCCCTCTGAAAATATCATCCCTCTATCTGGTTTTTACAAGTTAAATCCCTAATACACTTAAAGATCTCTCACTTATGTTGATCAAATCAGAGCATAAGACCTAACCCACTAATCCATTCTTTTTAAATTGTTTTCATTTCTCCTCCTGCCCTTTCCACACACATGTGCCCCTCCCCCCGTTTAGTTTTATTGTATTTTCAATTGGATCATGATTCAGTGTTTATCTTATTAAATGTTTTGTAAATGTTTTATACAACTGATCCATGTGGTGAATTATGGTGGGGCTTTTCTTGCACAATCCTTCCTCTGGAGTTAATAGCTGTTTGGCTTTTTGTTTTCTTAGTTTTCTACATTGTTATCAATAACACACTGTAAGCTTTGCCAGATGTCTAAATCTCTCTGAAGACATTCTGACATGTCAAGTGTTCCATCGATTTCATCTTGTTGAAAATGTCTGTCCTGAAGCCTTCTACACCAACCTGCACCAGCCGGCCCTGCAGGCCTGGGATACCCTCACTTTTGTGTTCTATATTGAACCCTTATTCTGTGCCCGGAACTATACAGATCGCCGCCTGCAACGACTTGATGAGGTACATATTTGTATTCCCAGGACGCTGAATCTTAGAGAGGTGAAATAACCCCCTTGAAAGTTGACTAATAAATGGCAGAATCAGGATTTAACCCATGATTGTTGAACTCCAAAGCCCTGGGTTGGTTGATTCAAAGTCATTTCCTGTGGTCAAAGTTGGGGGTTTATTTTTAATATGACAATAATAAGCTTTCTCTTTATGAGCCCCTTTATAACTTTCAAAGTGCTTTCATATACATGGATTAATTTGATTTTCACCTTAATCCTGCAGGCAGGAAATAAGTTATTGCTTCATTAACTGTGGCAGCTGAAGCTCAGAGAGGGTTAGTGCCAGACCCTTGGTCACACAGTAAACAGGAGGCAGGACCAAGGTGAGAACCAAGGGGTATTCATTTCCTTGGCTACGTGTGGGGTAACCAATCCCCATTGCCAATTGTCAGGGAAACATCAGGCTCCCCAATTCATATAGGTTCTTTATTGGTTTTAGCAGTTTCACAGACACACCAGGCAGGGCAGGGTCAGGGAAGCCCCCCAGCCCCCAGGAATCTTTACACTCTTTCTCTGGGCTCGCTCTCTCTCACATTCTCATTCATGCTCATGCATGTGCTCTCTGCACCCTCTTACCCACTCTCTCCTCGGCTCAGGTGTACACACTTACACATGCACACACCACCCACTGGGCTGCACCATCATGGGGAAGATGCAGTACTGCAAGTGTGGGGTATGCAGGCCAATGGAGGAAAAAGCCTGACCAACTCCATTTACCCTACACTCTGTCACAGATTACTTTAAAGTTTGCAGCTTGAAACAACAGCAGTACATTAGTGCACAGCTCTGCTGGTCAAAATTTGGAGTACAGTGGGACTGGATCCTCAGCTCAGGTTCTCACAAGGTTAAAATCAAGGTGCTAGCCAGGGCTAAGCTCTCACCTTGAACCTGAGGTCCTCTTTCAGACTCTTTCAGACCCCACTTGTTGTGGGGACTTAGTTCATTATAGTTGTAGAACTGAGGTGCCCTTTTCCCCCACTAACTATTGACCAGGGAACACTCTTGGCTCCTAGGGACCCTTTCACGTCCTGACCACGTGGCCGTTACCACCTTCAAAGCCAGAAATGGAAAACCTCCCTGACATCAAATGTCTCTCAGGTGTTGGATTCCTCTCTTCAGGAAGAGCCCAGTCCTTTTTAAGGATTCACCTAGGATCATTTCCCTGTCTTAAGGCTGGGCAATATGACCTGACCTCATACAGGAGTGACTCACCACTATACTCATAAGTATAGTGAGTATATACCCTCCCACACTCAAGGCCAGGGGATTCTATGACACCTGGACCCCTGGGGGGCCATCTCGGAATTCTACTTAGTGCAGGAACGTGCAGGGAAACAGTCATCTCCCCGCTGCAGCGAGAGCTTCCTTGACCACTCATTTTGAGAGACCCATGCCCATCCCGGGTTATGAGAACAAAGAAGATGCTGCATTGCAAAAGCTGCTTAAAGGGGTGCCTTTGGGCCGCTGCATTATACTATGCTGTTGAGATTGTGGAATGTGTCTGCTTCAGCTCAAAGCAGCAATGATTTGTAATATAATCTGGGGTCCTATTTGTCATTGCAAATTTTGATGACCTGAGTTTCTTAAAAGAATCATTCACCAGAAATAAGCCAGTCACAAAAGGACAAATAATGTATGATTCCATTCATAGGAGGCATTCAATGTAGTCAGAGTCATAGAAACAGAAAGCAGAGTAGTGGTAGACTGGGCCAGGGCAGGGAGCAGGGGGAGAGAAATGGGGAGTTGTTGATATGGATATGGAGTTTCAGTTTTGCAAGATGAGAAAGTTCTGGAGATCTGCCGTATAACACTATGACTGTATTTAATACTACGGAACTGTACACTTATAAATGGTTGACTATAAAATTCATTTTATATGTTATTTACCAGCTAAAAATAGAAATATATCAGAAAATAAAATCACTCACCAAAGCTCGTTGGTGATCTGAGGCGTGGATCAGTGTAGCCTCAGCTTAGAAAAGTGACTGACATATTGAGTGGCTGTGGAGGATTTGCTCTCTCGACAGGCATCCCACCCTCTTTCTCCATGCTGTCCTGTACTGTAGAGCTGGGGCAGCTAGGTTTCTGAGTACAAACTGAATTCCACCAATAAGATGCTTTTGTGGATGATTTAGAGGGTGGAAGTGAGGCTAAGGTCATGATCCATTGCCAGCCATGGTGGTAAGGTCGGTGAGTCTCTCAGCTGTTTTCCAGTGTCTAACCTACTAGCCTCATAGGTGTCAACTGGCGATTATGGCAACAGAATAAGCATTTTTGTAACCTTTGTGTCACAACTGAAGCAGCGTGTTGTTGAAGCTGCCAGTCACCATAGAACCTTCTAATTCCCCACCTTCCTGGTTGAGCTCCAGGTGGCCGTCGCTCCCCTCTTGGCCACAGGATCAGTGTTATCATTCTGACTTTCATTCCCGGAGGACCAGCTGCAAACCTGATCCTCCTGTCCTTACAATTATGCAAATACCCAGTACCCTAAATTCAATCCTTTTCTGCTTAAATAGCTAGAGTGATTTCTTACTTCTGCAACTGCACCCTAAGTGATGATCAGAGATGATGGGCAGACCAGCGGATGCTTTGGAATTGGACCATTCCATCATGCAAGGTTTGGGTGGCACCTGCCAGAGCATCTTCAACTTTGTTCGGAGCTATGCTGGGACCTTCTATGTAAATAAGGACTTTGGAATTGGTTCCCATCTGTTCTATTTCCACCCTGCCCCTTCAAGCCCCAGCTGGACCCCCGGCTGCTGTTGGATGATGCTGTATTTCTCTCTTTTCCCTTTCACTGCTATGTGAAACTTTCTCCTGTCCTCTTCTCTGTGCCTTCCAGTACTTGTATTCCTGTCCCCTAGCTTTTTGTAGCAGACTCTAGGACTGTCCACCCAAGACATCCCCACCTCTTCCTTGCTCACATAACCCAATGTTTTGGCATATTAGGACAGGAGGATCAGGTTTGATATTGGATTCTATTGCCATGCGCCCCTTAACGACAGGAATATATTCTGAGAAATGCATCTTTCAGCAATTTTATTGTTATACAAATGTTAGAATGTAATCACACATGCCTAGCTGCTACAGCCCACTCCGCACCTAGGCTGGATGGTAGGGCCTATTGGGATTAGTGTCATATATGCAGTCTGTCCTTTCTCAAAACATCATTAAACAACACAGGGACTGTATGTTCTGGGATCAGTTGTGACCCAGTTGTGTCTGATAAGGGAAAGTCTCCTGGGAAGTTTCTGAAGAGGATTTTTCTTCCTGAAGTGAGGGTTGAGGGTTGTTTTCCCATTGACTGATTGTCCATGACTTCCTTTTCTGAAACAGGCACTTGATGCCTAGAGCTACAGCAACCATCTTGACACCACAAGGTGGCAAATATTGGGAGAAAAAGACCAGGGATGTCTGGACAAAGGGGCTGAATGCCAGGTGACAAATAAACCCTGGAACTGCCAACCTGCAGGTTTCTTCTAGCTAAGCAGTACAGGTTCTTAAAATTCAAGCCATTATCAGTTGGATTTGGGGGTACTCAAACTCAAAAGCCTTTCTCACTGACACATCAATCTCCCGATAACTCCCAAACAATACCTTTGCCTTGGACTTTGCTTAGAAAACAGAATTCATACAAGTTTTTCCCCTCCCCTCATGTCTCAGACAAGGGTTTCTTCTCTCAGACTAATTCCTCCCCTCTACTCTGGACACCAGCAGTGTCCCATGGCCAACTCTCCAGCAGCCCTTCCCAACTGTGATGTTAAATAAGCACCCAAGGTTGTGTATACTGGCGTGAGTTGACACGTCTCACTCTGCTTACCGGGCCCCTTCCCAGTGCCCTGGACCAGCCCCTAGAGATGAAAGCAGCATGGGATTAAGGGCTTGAAATTATTCTCCTCTCAAGTCAGCAGTTGTGCAGGACTGTGTACGTGCACACGTGCGTGCTCATGCCAACCCCCACCCTCCACAGTCAGCCTCCTTTTCCTCCTGCTTTTTTTCCCTTATTTTTATTGAAGGCATATTTTCTTTATCTTTAAGGCTTTTATAGCCTTGTATCTGTGCTTCGTTTCAGTACATTCTGTTATGATTTATGCTGCTTTTACTGGCTCTTTACCCTCAGCACATAAACATGTTTAAGTTTTCTACTGCTTAAAAAAAATTAAAAAACCCTTCCTTGACCCTGCATTCTCATCGAGTTTTGGCATTCTTTCTCTCTCCCACAAGCTTCCTTGTGAGTTTTTGGGGAGTCGTTTGCACTCCAGGTATTTTCTTCACATCCCATTTGTTCCTTCATTCCCTTCTCTAAGACCAAAAACTCAGTCCAACACAACAGGGCCTTTATTGGAGGGATGCTGGGAATCTCCCTTGGCTATGGGAAGGAAAGAAGGGATGCAGCTGGGACCCCTGAGACTTTTTACTTGTAGTCCCTGCACTCTCTTCGAAGTGATGTCATTCTTTCCTGTGTGTGTGTGATTTCCAACTGCTTCACAGTCTTCTATCCTGTGGCTCCCACTGCCAGGGGAAGTTCATCCCCCTTGTTTCCAGCTGAGAGTCTCAGGGAAGGACTTGATGGGATCAGTCCCAGGTCAGGTATACTCCCACAGATCAATCTACTGTGGTCCCAGGAGGCAAAGTCACATGTCCAAGACAAAACCCACAGAAGAGCATGGAGAACCATCTTCTCCAGCGGAATTCTTTTCCACCCACAGCACTTCCCTGAAATGCCTCACCCACCTGTCAGAGCACTGCCCATGTGTGCTCCACATGTGGTCACCCCTTCGTGTGTTCCTGCTTCTTCCAACTGCCAGAGCTCTGGTCTGCCTGGTCACACAGCAGCGGGGCCATCCTCACCTCCAATTGTTAAGCAAGCATCAAACTCTTGGTAGGTTCTTTATTGGTTCAAGCAATTGCACAGACACACCAGGCAGGGCAGGGCAGGGCAGGGCAGGGCAGGGCAGGGCTAGGCCAAGGTTGAGGGTGAGGGGTGGGATCTGGGAGGCAGGTGAACCCCCAGGCCTCCAGGAGTCTTCACGCTCTTGCCCTGGGCTCTCTCTGTCTCATGCTCATGCTCTCTTTTGGGGGTGACACCATCCTTTTATCCTTTCTTCCCAGGCGAGTCACTCACACACATGCACACCCACTGTGCCCAGGCACATACACAATCCTGGGGAGGATGCAATGCCACAGGTGCTGGTTAAACAGGCTAAGGGAGGAAAAAGCCCGGTCAACTCAATTGCCCTCCAGCTGTGCTGAGACATTACCACGCTCCAACTGACTTCTACCAAAAACGCTCAGGTAGATCAATAGCCAGTGTTCTCAGCACTCCAGAGGGTAAATATGGTGGCCACAGAATGTGCTCCCAGACTCCCTTCAAGGAGGGACTTGCCTCAGCTGTCAACAGGCAGCCTCCAACTGCTTAAAACCAGCTCACTCTGAGGCACTTCCTTCCTGGGTCAACCCACATCCAATGACTGATCATTTCATCTACTGTAGGCCAACTCTGACCAGCTGCAGGCCTCAATACTCCCCAGAGCCCACTTTGCAGTTCAAGCCCTCCCTCGGCCCCATCCTGCTTCTCCCCCATCCTGCTTCTCCCCCCTCCTCCTACAGGCGTCATCCCTAATGACTAGCTCCCATGCCTAACTCCATGTCAGTGTCTCTCCTGGGCCAGACTGGCCCAAGCTGTGTGCCCCACACAGTCTCCCAAGAGAGCCCCAGAGGACTGGTGCCAGTTGCCCACAGTGGGAATAGTCTTAGTAATTCTACCTTCAATGACTGCCCTCCCTCTGCTGTCTCATTCCCCACTCCCCATAGTCTCTGTCCTTTCTGGAATCTGTTTGCTCTCAAGTCCTTGTCCTGAAAATAACCCAAACTTAGATACCAAGATTATTGACTTTATTTTGGTGAAAGCCAGATGTCCAAGCCTTTATCTACAACAGATTCCACAATGACCATGAGCTCTTCTTGAAATTTTCTCCTGCATCCACCAACTGGGCTTCCTGTCCTCTTCCTGTCTTCCTGTGCCTGCTCCTCTTCCTTTGTACCCCCAGGATTACAACTTGACTTCCCCCTACACCCAGTACAGCCCAGGAGGTCATAGTCACTCCCCTCAAGTTGGCCATCACTACCCAGGCATGACCCACACTGTCTCAGGCTCAGAATTCTCTCTTGAGCTCTCAACTCAGCTAACCCACTCCTTCCTGCCCCCCCCCATGTGGATGACCCACAGGTATTTCAAGTCAACATGTCAGAAATGAGCTTAATACCTTTATCTAAGTCAACTTCTGTATTTCCCTTCTCAGCAAATAGGATCACTGTTTGTTATTCCCAAAGCCAGCTCTCTGGCAGTCACCCAATCTCCTCCCTGTCCCCCCAATGTCCCACCGACACTGGCCTGCCCTGGAGCAGACACACTCCCTACCCAGAACCAGTCTCCCTAATTCTAGGCTCTATCCTCCACTAGCCAGGAGACCTTGAGTAACTCATCATATCTCTCAGCCTATTTCAGAATTTGTAAAATGCATCGTTAATAATAGCACCTACTCTGTAGAGCTGCTGTGAAGCTTAAAAGATATTGCCCAGTGCTTAGAAAAGTATATGGCACATAGTAAGTACTCAGTAATTGTTAACGTTTTATAATTGCTTTTGTTGTCTTTACCTTTCTAATGACCCTCATCAATTTCCACCTTGTACTAAAGTCACTTATGTGCCATCCTGAAATGCCCGATTAGTCTGCAAGACTATTGAAGCCAGTGTTAGATCTTATTCTTCTATTTGTCTATGACCACTGTCTCCTTCCACTACTACCTGTCAGACATACCTCCCCTCAGATCTGGTAGCATTGTATTAGCTAAAAATTGGGCGTGTTTTTATAGTCAGTTAAAGAGAAGTTGAGTTGGGGATTTATCTAACAGGTACAGTGGGATAGCTTGTGTGTATTTTTAAGATATTGCTAGTCATCTCATTGTAAAAATGGCTTCCTGGGACACTCTTACTACCCACTGGGTTGACTCCCCAGGTGATATAGCATGAATATTCAGGCCCAGAGGCTGTATGTCAATGTGACCACGTCCTGTGCTGCCCAGAGGCATGTCGGTAGCGGAGCAGAAACAAGGTTTGGAAGAGATGGACTCAGAAGCTACTCTGTGGAAAATTCTTCTAATCATCAGATGTGAAAAACCATGAGCAGGGATTTAATTCTTATTCATGCCTGGACAAAGGAAATTCTCTCCTGCCAGGAATATATTCAGCAATGTCATGTATACAATTATGAATGCACCATCTATTTCTCTTTCCTTTCTCACAGAATGTATGTGAAATGGAATTTGTCAGAATTCCTGGTTTATAGGGTATAAACCTGTAACAGTACAACAAATGGTGAATCGGTCTGCCTGGGAAGGCACTTGTTTTATCCACGCCAGTGAATTGGGCCACATCTTAGAGTAGCTGATGCCTCTTCTCCTGATGAAGTCTGGCAGTTCCAGACGAAATGGCAGGCAAAATTGCCCCTGACACAGCAAAATACCCTAAAGAAACATATTTATCAATGAGTCAATTTTTATCCCATAAGAGTAATTCGATTACATAATTATGTAGCCCAATACAATGTAGTAGAAATTTAAGAAGGCATTTGAATTGCTCTTGTATGTCCTAGTTTCAGATTAACTTTATATACTTTTTCAAAAATATTGATCAAACCAAAAATCGATAGTGTGTGCAGCCAAAAACTGTAAGAGAAAAGTACTATAGAGGTGTGTTAGGCAATTGCTTCTGGATTTCATGAAGTTTAAGTATTTTTCAACTCTTTCGAATTCAGAATTTCTTACAATTCTTGTCATACCTCATTTTACACTTGTATCTTCTTTTGGTTTAAAAAGGACCTCCCAAAAATTTACAGTTCAGGCCATACAAAGCATGGATCCTCTTCTAGCTTCACCGGGAGACTCCACACACACGTGTGCACCATCATTGCTAGAAGCCACCACACCCCACACACAGTTCCACAGCTGGAGATGCTGGGTGATATCTCTTGATAGAGGGAAGAGAGAATCAAGTAAAAACGGCCATGGTTCTCTCACGTAATAGAGCTGGGACTTGGAAAGCACAGAGGTGAAACAGTGGGGCAAATTCAATCAGCCGATTCCCATTTCGGGTACTGAGGCACAGGAATGATGTTTGGCAAATAGAAAGTGGGGGGAAGGGCGACCCAGAGTAGGCTGTAGTTTTGTTTCTGACCACAAGATGGAGGTAAAAGAGTGAGCCCTCCATTCAGTCAAAAACTCATTAAGAGCTAATCAAGGTAAAGCGGGTTTTTCTTGTTTCTTGCTTGTGCCTTCTCCCCTTTGCCAAGCCTCAGCGCGCTTACTATTGTTCCATTCTTTTTGGTTAAAGTCGTCACAAATCTGCGTTTTTGTTTGTTAATTCAACTGTAGCCCGCTGTTTGTCTTCTAGACATCTCTCCCTGCTTCTTATGGTTAAGGATTATGTTCTTATTAACCATTATTAGAAGAATTTTCTGACTCAGAAGTTTCAGGACTTAAAGCTATAGCCTTAGCTCAACAATTGCTTAGTTATTTGCTGCTGTACTTGGAACTTTCATTACCTGGCTTCTATCTTGTGAGCATTTCTCCTTAACCCCCAGTTGAGACCCTTGCGGAGTGCTCTCTGAAGCACCAAATCTCATCCCTGTCTGTCTGAGAGAGATGTGATTCCATCTAGTTTTACTGGGGCCCTGAGAAAGCAGAATGACTCCTATGTTAACCGTAAAAAAAAAAAAACAAAAACAAAACAAAAAAACCAGCAACTTGCTAAGAAAGACAGTGAGAGAAACAGTCAGCCTTTCTGGATCCAGACCTCCAGTTTCCAAGCGACCTTGCCCACTGGTATCTCCTTCCCCCACCAAATTTTGGCAGCTCTTATTTAGACCAGTACCACAGGCTCAGAATGCATCACACAGAAAGCATGGGGCAGTGACCAGAGCTGGCCACCTCGTTGACCTCTTTTGATAGCTTTGCCATTGCTGAGGGCACTTGATCTGAACACAGATTTGGCATATTGGTACAGGTAATTGCTGGGAAACCATGGTGATGAGAAGGCCCAGGGCACGGAGAGCGTCCACGCAGCTATCCTGAGTGCACAGAAGCCTGGGTGCCTCAGTGGAGAAGACAGTATTTGTCTTTGGTGAGTCATAAGCTTGTCTTAGTCATGTCACTGGTGATGACGTCTGTGTCAGAGAATAGCACCCTTAGGAAACTTCCTTTGTCCCTTGGCTGCTCCAGGAGTGGCATGTTCCATGGCACAATGGGTGCTTTTTCAAGGTAGGTAAAGGAGCCAGAAACATCACATGCTTCTCCTGCCAAGGGCCTCTCCGTCTATAGTCCCTGTTCCTGGTGATTCTGCTGTGTTTTGCAGACATGTCCCGCTCTGAAGAGCAGCTGGGGTTTTCTGGTTGGGCAAAACAGGAGCCATTATTGGACAAGGACTCAGGAGACCTAGATTCAGATGCCAACTGTGTGACTGGCACCCCCGATCAGGAGTGAAGGACTTTCTTTCCTTCAGCTTTAGGGAGTGGCCCTGCAAGCAGCCCCAGCCATCGGGTCCTTAGAGAGACACTCTGGCCAAGGCCATACCTACTTCCCAGGGGAACCCATCTCTACTGAGATGGTTATGAGTGTCATTCACCTCTTGAACTGTCCATAGTCATCTGAGCCTCCCCAGAACACTACATCAAGCTCACCTTTTCCCTCTGCCCACCCTGGCTTTCTCCCCTCACCTCCTTGGGGGATGATCCCAAGAGCTGTTCCTAAACCTCAGGCACTTAACTCTATCTCAAAGTCTGCTTCCTGGGTGTACTGGAACCCTCCCAATTCAGGTCTTTTCATCCTGGGTTCTAGCAGCTAAAGAATGTCAGAGTCTGGTGGATTTTATTTTATTTTTAAGACTAGGTCTCGCTATTTTGGCCTGTGGAACCGCAGGCTCTTGTTGCCCAGGGTACCAGAGACTCAAGCAATCCCCAGCCTCAGCTTCCCAGGTAGCTGGGATTACAGGCACGCGCCACCACACTCAGCTATTTTTTTGGAACTAGGTCTCGCTATGGGCCCCAGGCGGGACTCGAACCTCGATCCCTAGCCCCGGCCGCTTCATAGGCTGAAGCTTACAGGCACGAGCCACCATGCCCGGCCTTTGGTGGATTTTATAGGCTTTAACACTCTCAGAAAACCAGGTACACAGGCACACCAAGTAGGGAGGCTGGTAAGCAAGGGGGCAGACATGGGGGGGGGGCTGGGAAGCTGGTGAGCACCCCCTCCATTCCTCCAAGAATCTTCATGCTCTCTGGGCTCTCTGTCTTCCTTTTGGCATTCTCCTCCTGGCACTCTCCTCCACTTCCTCCAGGGTGATGCCACCCTTTAATTGCCTCCTAAGCCCAGGTGAACCTACTCACATATGTGCACACCCATTGGGCCAGGTATGTACAATCTTGAGGCGGGCACAATAACACAGGTGCTGGTCATAGGGGCTAATGCTCATTTTTCTGCAGTTGCCCACTACAAATCTTACCACTCTTAGCAACTAGAGCCACCAAAGAACCCAAAGTGTCAGAAGCCTGAAAACTTACTTCACAGAGACTCTCTCACACGCCACAGTGACCGCTCCCAGCAGCTGGCTGGCAAGCAGCACAGGGATGCTGTAGTTCTCAGCCCCAATTCCAACATTACTGCTGTATTTGATTTTCAAACCCATCTGTTGCTTAATTCTAAGGAATATTTTCCCTACTCCTTCCCTCCAAACTGGAGACAGACCTGGGAGGAGGTTACCCTCTCCCATTGGAAGCTGTCCTTTGTTTTCTCACTTCCTACAGGGCAGCCCTGGGGGACAATTGAAATAGAAATAAAACAATAAAAATAAAATTCAAACCACATTTGTCATCTTCAATTTTCTAGGAGCCACAATGCACCAAAGTAAAAGTGGGTAAAATTGATGGCAATAATATACTTAATTCAATGTAGCTCAAAATATTTGCATTTCAACATGTAATCATTATGAAATAATGAATGGGATACTTAAAATTCTTTCTGTTCATGCTAAGTCTTTGAGCTCTGCAGGTATATCTGACATAGTGTCTCAATTTGGATCAGTCACATTCCAAGTGGTCAGTAGCCACTGTTGCGATGGTTATTGGACCACACAAACTCAGAACATTTCCCTGTGCCCCTACAGAATGAAACAGATGAGAATTGGGGAAATTAGAAGGAAACACTTCTAATATTAGGACAGATGAGTTTTAAGCCTGTACCCAGAGGTTCATGCTGACACTGACCTCTCATTTCTTCATAAATTCGGGATAAGGCTGTACCTGCCCCATAATGCAGGAGTGAGACTTTAGCAAGATACTGTCCCTAAAGCACTTAATACACCTGCAAGTTATCCAAAAACAATGGTTTCCTTACTTCTCCCCATCCCCCTGCCCCCCTCCCCCAAATCCCCCACCCAGCAGCCATTAGCAACATCAGCCAGGACTGGGATAAAAAAAGATTTGAAAGCAATACCGAAGACATCTTTAATTCGAATTGCATTTTTGTGTCTCGTATAAAGTCCTGACCAATTTTCTAATCTTAATCAGGAAAGGAAGCGTTTGCAGAGAGGTATAATGCTACGTGTTCCTCTAGAATGTAAAACGTTTAATTAGATGCCAAGGATTGAAAATCTTGATTCAGAGCCTGAAATGGCTAATAAGGTTTTATTGTTGCTATTACTTAGAGTTTTTATAGAACTTTAGGCTGGCGGAGTGCTTTTCAATCACTTGAGAGAATCTAAGTTTGTTAACAGCAAGATGAAAAGATGTTCTATTCATCAGGAGAGACAACATACATAATATTTTAAGTATTTAAGAATTATGACCCTGCTGTGAGAACTACTGAAATTACTTCTACGTGGATGCCAAAGATTCTTGTTATAGGCACAGGACATTAATGCGATGCCAGTGTTATTACCCTGCTGAGTCTGCAAGGGTGAACTTCTGCAAGTCGAGAAATAAGGAAGTTTCTAAAACAAACATTAGCTGGCTCTAGTTACACATATGGAGCTTTTTGCCCACACGTGATTTTTGAACATTTTTCTAAAGGAGCTCTTAAGGTTTTATGGGTGATCATATAAAATCATACATAGTTCCAAATACGGCATAATTTATGACTGCTCTGGGTCATCGAAATTTCCCAGGATTCTACTTTTGGGGCCGCTGCAGTTGGAGACAAATTTTCACCAATTCCTCTATAAATATTACCAGCGGAGCAGCATTGGCTAGAAATCATGTGAGAAATGGATTTCCCTTCCCACGTGTACCAACGGCCGATTCAGACCCTCCAGTCTTTTTGGATATAATAGTAAGCTTCTGCCACAATAACGCTGCCTAACAAACAACTCAGAGCTTGGTGGCAAACAAGTACTTACACAGCCCAATTGTTGGCGAGATGGCTCTGCTGACCTCAACTGGACTTGCTCACAGTGGGTTGGTGGCTGAGCTAGGCTGGTTTTGGCCCCACTCCACTCCACATGTCTCTCCTGGTCCAGCATGCTAGCCTGGGCATATTACCCCAAGATGGCAGATGCCCAAGAGAGAGCAAGCTCCAATAGAGAAGGCATTCCAAGCCTCGGTGGCATGCCAGTTAGCTGCCCATTGGCCAAGGCAAGTCTCGTGGCCAAACCTAGCCTCTACTACTGGGGCAGACCAACCCAGCCGCTGTGGGAAAGTGCTGTGCAGTCACATGGCCAAGAGCACAGTTGAAAGGAGAGGTGAGAATTGGCCATCTGCGTGAGCTTGCACAGGTGAAAATAGATTAGAATAATTCTCTTGAATTGGAAGGCCAAAACAATACACGCCAGTCATGTATGCATCCATTTTGACAGAAAAGGTTTTCAACTGGCAATACCAAGCTAATGCCAACCTACTTCCCATCACCACCTCTTGGAACAGCTCAAAGATTGTGGGAAAGTTTTCGATCAAGCTCTAATGGGCAATTTTAACAAAGTGTGAAGCAAGAATGCTTTTCAATTGGTGAGTAGCCCAGAGCACTCTCCTGCCTGTCTCCTTAGAGTAACCTCCCGGTAAGGCCCTAAGCACTGTGGAGAATTCTGCCTCAGAAAGCAGAAGGACAGGAGTTACAGGCCCCTGCCTTGATCAGGTTTGGGTGGTTGCCACACATGCTGAGGAGAAACTCTGCTCTCTGCCATTAGGCCGAGCATCAGCTGGCCCTGTGCCAGGCTAGTATTCTTGCCCATCTGTCAGGGTGGCACCTGGCCCTCTTCTAGAAGCAGATGGTTTCAATTGATCTTTCCTTGCCAGTCTTTCCTACATTAACACTCCAAACCTGTCTGCTTCATTCTGGAACTTAATGGAATCCTCACATGTTCTCCTTTCCTGTATCTTTTCCCTGGTAACCAAACTGAATTGTTTTTTCTTTCTTCTTTTTCTTTCTTCTTTTTTTTTTTGTTTTTAAAAGTTTTTACTTTTTTTCAATAGTAGGATTATAAATGGATTTGTATATACAGAGTGAAAAATCAATAGCCTGTATTTTCTAGGACAAAATGTAACCTCACAGCAAAGCACCAACAATTATTTTAAAAAATCATTTGTTTTTCCATTTCACTGCTCTTGACATATAGCTCACCTCATACTTTTAGTCCAAATCAACTTTGCCTAACAGAATCTCTCAAAGTGAGACAAAATATGAAGTTCTGTACATTCCACACCTTCAGCCTCAGGAGTGACAATTTGGTGGTTCGTAGGACAACGTAGAGTTAAAAGATTTTTTGTTTGTTTTAATTGTTAATTTTTTATATTCTATTTTCCCCATTACCACACCTTAAGACCCTTTGACCCTTTCTCCCTTCCCCAACTTTTTAACCTCAGAAACTTCACTTATTAATGACCACCAATTTTTAAAATTATTTTTTTATTCTGTAATTATCATACAATATTGGTCACATTTGCATGGTTGTATTGTAACCCTAATTCCCCACCTATGCTCGCTTTTCCCCCTTTTCCCCCTCTGGTCTCCAACTACTCTCGCTGCAAGCTGTTTAATGACCAATTTTTATAAGTATTTTACTTTGTCCAGTCATCCGCTATATAAATATCCAATATCTGTCTTGGTCATTCTGACTTGCTTTACTACATGTAAATTCATTTGGCTGAAATGGCAACATTTTGTCTCTCCTTATGACCAAAGAGTATTCCGTTGTGCAGATACACCACATCTTCATAAGCCATCTTGTACGGATGGGCACCTAGGTTGCATCCATGACCCAGCTATTGTGAACAGCATTGCAATAAGCATTGTAGAGCATAGAATTTTTTGAGTTAATCATTTCACATTCTTTGGATAGATACCCAGAATGGGATTTCTGGGTCATATGATATTTTCATTTTTTATTTTTTAAGGTCAATCCCAATTGCTTTCCATAATTGCATCAGTTTTCATTCCCCAAAGTATAATAGGGTTCTTCTTTCTCCACATCCTCTCCAGCACTCGTAGGGGCTACTTTAATACGTGCCATTCTCATGGATGGGCGATATCACAATGTGGTTTTAAACTTTATCTCGCTTATTAAAAACAATGATGAACATTTCCCATGTGTCTATTGACCTCTTTAGTCAGTTGTCTATTCAGATATGTACCCACATATTGTGTCATGTTTTTCAATTAATAAATTGTATACCTTTTAAAAAATATATCTCCTATGTAAACCCCTTATTGGTTATATAAATTTTCTCCCATTCAGTAAGATACTTTTTATTTATATATATATATTTTTTAATTTATTTATATATAAATTTCACATCTTGATAATCCCAGGGATTCACCCCCCACCCTCCCTGACTGTTCCCCCCTTTTCTCCCTGCCCCAAGTTATGTGCTTCCGTTTGGTGGTTAGCTTGTTTTGACTTTTCCTCATGGCTTTTGTTTATTTTTTTCCTATATCACATATATTAGTGAAATCAGTTGGTTTCTGTCTTTTTCTTTTTGACTTGTTTCTGCTAATATGATTTCTTCTAAGTATATCCACGTTATCATAAAATCATCAAATTTGTCATTTTTAATTGATGGGTAATATTCCATTGTGTAGGTACACCACATCTTTTTAATCCAGTCATCTGTTTGGGGGCATTTAGGTTGCTTCCAAGTCCTTGCAACGATAAATAGTGCTGCAGTAAACATCCGAGCACAGGTGTCCCTTTGTACCCATGTTAAGGTCTCTTTTGGGTAGATTCCCAAGAGAGCAATTGCTGGGTCAAACGGTAGTTCCATTTTCATTAATTTGAGGGTCCTCCACACAGCTTTCCATAGTGGTTGAACCAGTACATTTCCACCAGCAGTGTAAGAGTGTTCCTTTCTCTCCACATCTACGCCAGCACTTGTTGTTGCCTGTTTTTTGGATGTGGGCCATTCTTACTGGTGTAAGATGGTATCTCATTGTGGTTTTTTTTTTTGGTTTTTTTTTTTTTTTTTGAGACTAGGTCTCGCTATTTTTGCCTGTGGAACTGCAGGCTGTCATTGCCCGGGGTACCACAGACTCAAGCAATCCCCAGCCTCAGCTTCCCAGGTAGCTGGGATTACAGGCGCGTGCCACCACGCCCAGCTATTTTTTTGGAACTAGGTCTTGCTATGGGCCCCAGGCGGGTCTCGAACCACGATCCCTAGCCCCGGCCGCTTCATAGGCTGAAGCTTACAGGCATGAGTCACCGTGCCCGGCCTTCATTGTGGTTTTGATTTGCATTTCCCTGATTGCTTGTGATGTTGAGCAATTTTTCATGTGCCTGTTGGCCATTTGTATTTCCTCTTTGGAGAAGTGTGTTTTTAGTTCTTCTCCCCATTTTTTGATTGGGCTTCTTGTTTTGCTTTTGTTTAGTTGTGAGTTCCATGTGGATCTTCGTTATTTAACCCTTATCAATCTTGTGGAGGGCAAAAATTTTTCCCATTTGGTTGGGCTTCCTTTTGTGTTTTCTATTGTCTCTTTTGCTATACAGAAGCTTTTTAGTTTGATGAAGTCCCATCTGTTTTTGTTTTCCTTCATTTTTTTGCCATCTGTACGTGTGTCCAGAAAGGGACTTCTGAATTGTAATTCATGGAGCGCTTTGCCCAAGTTTTCCTCTATGTATGTTACGGTTTCAGGTCTGACATCTAAGTCTTTTATCCATTTTGAATTGATTTTTGTACGTGGTGTGAGGGAGTTGTCTTGGTCCATTTTTTTTTTTGCATGTCTTAGTCCAATTTTCCCAGCACCATTTATTGAAGAGGCTATCTTTGTTCCAATGTAAGTTTTTCCACTCCTTTGTCAAAGATTAGTTGACTATATATGTGTGGTTTTATTTCTGGGCACTCAATTCTGTTCCATTGGTCTGATTGTCTGTTTTTGTACCAGTACCAAGCTGTTTTAATCATTATGGCTTTGTAGTATAGTTTGAAGTTTGGAATTGTAATACCTCCGTTCTCTTTTTTTCTGGTCAGGAGACTTTTTGATATTCGAGGTCTTTTGTTATTCCATATGAATTTCAGTAATTTTTGTTCTATCTCTTTAAAGAATGTCATTGGGATTTTTATCAGGATTGCATTGAATTTTCAGATTGCTTTTGGTAGGATGGACATTTTGATGACATTAATTCTTCCAATCCATGAGCAGGAAATGTCTTTCCATTTCCTTATATCTTCTTCTATTTCTTTTAGCAGCGTTCTAAAGTTTTTCTTTGTGTAGTTCTTTCACGTGTTTTGTTAGGTTTATTCCAGGTATTTAATTTTTTTTGGTGCGATGGTAAATAGGATGGTTTTTCTGATTTCTTCTTCTTCTTCTGTTTGACTTTTTGCATATAGGAAAGCTACCGACCTCAATATCACTCATTTTTAAATCACTTTTGTCATACACAAGGTGATTGCTTGAAAGCCAGATGTCCCACTCTTTAAATCCAGATAAATTTTAGACAATTTATATTTTCTTTCACTGTGTAAAAGTGGTACTCCAAGTTGGTTATTTTTGCTTTTATTTCCCTTGCCATAGGGGTCAAGTCTCCAAAAATGCCTGTCACTGATGTCATAGAACATCACCAATGTATATGTCTTATTGTCACAGATTTTAGATCTAAACATGTAATCCATATGGTATTTTTGTGTGTGGAATTAGTGATTCCAAGCCTCAGTCTTGTGCATACGGCCATCCAGTTTTTCCAGCACCATTTGTTAAAGAGACTCTCCTCATTATCTAGCAGTGGCTATTTTATCATGAATTAGGTGTTGATATGCTATGTACATGGAATTATTTCTGTACATCCAATCCTATTCCATTGATTCATGTGTCTATTTTATGCCAATACCACAGTTTTAATTACTGTTGCTTTGGAGTATAGTTTAAAATCAGGTACTATGATACCTTCACTTCCTTTCTCTCAGTATTGCTTTTCTATTCAAGGTCTTTTATGGTTCAATATAAATTTCATTATTTTTTCTCAATTGCTTTAAAGAATATTATGAGTACTTCAATGGGAATTGCACTAAATTATATATCACTTTAGGTAGAATAGTCATTTTGATTACATTGATTATCCCCATGCATTAGGAAGGAATGTCTTTCCATCTCCTTATGTTACAATCTAAATCCTTTAATAAATTCTTTTAGTTTGCATTGTACTGATCCTTTACCTCCTAAATTCCAAGATATTTGGTTCTTCTTAAGTGATCATGAAAGGCATTTTTTGCTTATTCTATTTTCTTTTTCCTCTCATTCATTGTACATAAAAATGCAATGTATTTTTGTAAGGAGGTTTTGTAACCTGCCACTTTGCTATATTCATTTATTGTTTCTAACAGTTTTTTTGGAGTCATTGCTTTTTCCTATATAGAAGATCACATCATCTATGAATTGCCACTTTTTTTATGACTTGGATTCCTTTTTTTCCTGTTTGGGCTTCTTGGATCATGATGTCTGGTTTATTTCTCAGGTTGAGATGATTCTCAGCAACTATTTTTTTTAAGCAAATGTCTATGTCTTTTTCTTTTCTTTCTGGAACTCCCACGACATAGATGTTATTTTTCTTTAGGTTATCTCAAAGGGCTCTTATGCTATTTTCATTTCTTTTCTTTCTCTTTGTTGCTCAATTTGTGTGTTATCCAACATTGTGCTTTCAATCTCACTAATTCTCTCCATTACTTGCATTTACCCACATTGCATTTTCTAATTCAGTTATAGTGTTTCTTGATTCTAGTTATTCTAGTTATACTAATATTAACAGTCTTGTATTTTCTTGGCCTTTATTCCTTTTCTGTCTTATATCATTCTTTTTTAATTCAGCAAGCATTGTTACAACTGTTCCTTGCTTCCCTTTCAATACATTCCTCAGTTCTGTTTGATTGAGACTTCTTTAAGAACTTTTTTGTTGCTGTTTTTTTTAGCTCCTGCATGTGTGGTATGTTCTTCTGTCTCTTCATTTTCAGATTTTATGGATTTTAATAGGAGTAAACTTTCAAACTGCTACCGTTGGGCCTGTTCAAAAGACTGGGGCACTGGCACCAGCAAGCTAGAAAGGAACAGGCCAGGAGGGCACTGAAGGTTCATCTCCACCAAGCTTCAAGGATTCAAGGTTTCCATTGTGTGCAGGTACTAGAGTTGTGAGAACCCACAGTGGTCCCCTCCCCTAAACTGAGTCTTCAGCCAAAATGTCTTGTATGGTCTTGTGCCATCCTCAACCTCTAAGTTGTGGTTGAGCATCTGCTGTAGTTCCAGGTATGATGGATTGGTGTTGTGACAAGTCCACAAGCTGGGAGTTGATCTCTTTTCTTTTCCAGCACAGAGACTCACCCTGGGGTACTTGCTCCCATGGTTAAGATCCAGGTGCTTAAACTCTGGTTCATGAGCATATTCAGTTGTTGTCTCACTTTGGGCCCTGGTGGGGAAAGGCAGGTGTTTCAAATATCACAGACTCAGGCTGCAAATAATAGCCTCGCCTATGAGGAAACACAAGTGATCCGACCTGGCTCTTTTGACTGGCTCAGGCTCCAGCTGTTCTGCACTGGGAGCTTCAGGCTCAAGCTAGTAATCATCACTCTGTACCCCTACTCCCATAGTTCAACTTGCACTTTTTTTCTTAAGACCAGGTATCACTATGTTGCCCGGAGTAGTCCCGATCCCATGGACTCAAGCAATTTCCAGTCTCAGTCTCCCAGGTAGCTGGGATTACAAGCGCCTGCCACCACACCCAGCTACTTTTTTGAGACCAAGTCTCACTATGTTGCCTGGGGTAGTCTCGAACCCGTGAACTCAAGCGATCCCTGGCCTCTTGCCTCCCAGCGCTTGGATTACAGGGGCGTACCACCACACCCAGCTTTAAACATGCACTTTCTATACTCAATACTAACTGTGCACCTCCTTATCCAACACAATGCCAGGTCTCCAATGTCTTTGATGTATGTGCCACTTTGTCAATAACTGTAGGGATTCTCCATACAGCAGCAACCCCTGCTCTCCTGAGTTGCACTGCCCCAGTATCACTACAAACACAGTTCAATTACAGCTTGTTCTACCCTTTTCCACCAGATCATTGTTCCTAATGTGTGCTATACTGGTGGTTTATCTCTCAGGGGCAACTGGCTTTGAACTGCCACAATTTAGTTGTAAAAATATGAGGAGGCTAACTCGGTATCTTCACTCTGTCACCAGAGTATTTTGTTTTGGAAAGGAATGAGTTAGAACAGTTAGAGGTTTGTTTTACAAGCAGAAGACTAGGAAGAGCAGGGCAGGGATAGGGGGAGCTTGGAGGCAGGCAAGCCCCCCCCCCAGCTCCCTAGGAATCTTCACACTCTTTCTGACTGTGCTCTCTTTTTCTTTTTCTTTCTTTCTTTCTTTTTTTTTTTTTTTTTTTTTTTTTTTTTTTTTTTTTTTTTTTTTTTTTTTTTTTTTTTTTTTTTTTTTTTTTTTTTTTTGAGGCTAGGTCTTGCTATTTTTGCCCGTGAAACTGCAGGCTGTTGTTGCCCGGGGTACCACAAACTCAAGCAATCCCCAGCCTCAGCTTCCCAGGTAGCTGGGATTACAGGCATGCGCCACCACGCCCAGCTATTTCTTTGGAACTAGGTCTCGCTACGGGTCCCAGGCAGAACTCGAACCGCGATCCCTAGCCCCGGCCGCTTCATAGGCTGAAGCTTACAGGCATGAGCCACCATGCCCGGCTCGACTGTGCTCTCTTTCTGGCGTTCACCCCTCCAGTGTCCTTTTCAGAGGCTCTTGGCACATTCTCTCTTCACCCTTGCTGACACTACCTTTTTAGCCCTCCCTCCTAGGCCCAGGTGTGCCCACTTACATATGTGCACACCCTTGGGCAGGTAGACACAATCATGGGAAGGGTACAATACCACAGGTGCTGGTCATATTGGCCAGTGGTGGAAGGGTATGAAAAACCTGATAATTTCTTTACCATACAATGTTACAGATATTCCAAAGATTATACCTCAGCCCTAAAGATGCTTGCCTGGGAGAGGACAGGTAGCCCTGGTGACATCGTCTAAGACACCCTCCCCTGGTGCTCTTGCCTCCTCATCTTTGCCCCTCACTTCCCATGGAAGCTCAGCTCTGATCAGTGGGGCAGCCACCAGGACCACCCAGCAATGTACAAATTACAGCCTTGTTTGGGTGTTTCCTCTGCAGTGTGTCTGAGATGCCACCTTTTAGGTACATAAAAAGGGGGAAAAGACCTATAAAAAATATTTCAAAATACAATTTTCTAGCAGTCACCTTTTTTAAAAGGTAAGAAGAAACAGATGAAATTAATTCCAGTAAGATAATATCAAAATATTATCATTCCAACATTAATTCATATGAATAGTAATGAAGCAGGCTTTTTACATTCTATTTTTTTGTACTGTCTTGAATTCCATTGTACACGTTAAACTTAAAGTACATTCCGATGCAGAATTAGCACAGTTCAAGCTCTCAATAGCACATGTAGCTAGTGACCATCGTACTGGACCATGTAGGCCAAGAATATTTCCAGAAGAAAACTTAAGAGTTCACAGGGGTTGCTTCTCAGGAGAACTGAGGGGCCTTGAGGGAGAGAACTATGGGGCACTAAGGGGTAGGGATAAAAGCCTTACTTTTGCATTGCTTGAATTCGGTACCAAGTACATGGGTTTTGTGTTTTTTTTAAAAGACAGCATATCCTCATATTTTTTGAGTGGTAATATTTAGTGATGGGAGCTCCCCTTTGCTTGCCAGGGGGTGGATGTCCACACCACTGTTCTTAGGGTGAACTGGTGTACTCCATTGTATTAGTCAGGATTCTTCAGAGAAACAAAATGAATAGAAAATAATTTCTTTAAATGTGCATTTGAATTACACCTCAATATATCTATCAACACTGCACTAATTACTTTTAACCTTAAAAAAAAACTCTCAAGGTAGAAAGTGTTGTGGATTCTGTTTTACAACATGGCAACTAAGAGTCTGAAAGGTTAAGAAGCTAGCCAGCTAGTAAGAAGGGGGTCTTGAGTTTGAACTGAGTCTGTCTGACTTCAAAGCCAGCAGATAAAGATACGGAGAATGGACCCAGATGGTCCAATAAAAGAGATTTATTATAAGGAATTGGCTCTTGTGATCCTGGAGGCTGAGAAATCCCACGATCTGCTGTTTTACAAGCTGGAGGCCCAGGAGGGCAGTTGCGTAAGTTCCAATCCAAGGGCAGAAAGCTGATGCTCCAACTCCAGCGTCAGGCAGAGAGAGTACATTCTTCCTTCCTCTATACATTTTTGTTCTACTCCAGCATTCACCAAGTGGACAAGGCCCACCCACATTGGGGGGAGCGGTGGTAATCTGCATTGCTCAGCCTACTGACTCACATTTTATCTCATTGAAAACACCTTCACAGACACACCCTGAAATAGTGCTTAACCAAACATCTAGGTTCCCCATGACCCGATCAAGTTATTAAATAAAATTAACGATCACATCTACTTCTAGGAATATATCTTAAGGAAGTGACTGGATAAAAGGGCCACTTGTGTCATGGACAAGGATATTCATTTCAGCATCTTAGCTCTTAGTGGAAAATGGAAACCATCCTAACTGTTGTAAATAGATGTGCAGTGAAACTGCACCCTCTGGAGGGGGTGGTTTCTAAAGACAGGCAGTGGAGGAAATAACGAATAGTAAAAATTGTCCTTGAAAATAACTCAGATGGCAATGTATGGGAAGCACAGCACTAAATCCTACTCAGCAAGGCCACTGTTTCCCAGAGTGAGCTCTGGATGCCGATGCTCATTTGCAGGTAGGAGCCATAACATGAGAAAACTAGGTGTCCTGGACTAGTCTTACAACCGGCTGCAAAGAGGGCACAAAAACTAGCAAGGAGAAAAGCCAATAGCTCAAACCCAGCACTCTCTGGATTCTTCCACCTGGGTGCACAATTGCAAGACAAACCGCATTTCAGGAAAAACAGTAACAAGATTTATTTACAAACAAGGAGAGAGTCAAAAGTCAGCGAGGCCACAAATGTCCAGTTAGCCTACCTCAGTTACTGTTCAGTTTCCAAGTCCTAAAATGCGTGTAAGATGGTGTCTTCTTGCCACTTCAGACATAAAGCAGGCATTTCACACAGTCTAGTTTCCAACAAGTTCAGTTCCTTCTCTGAGAGGCACACAGGTTCCAAGATTCTTCTTGTCTTCAATGGTACACAGATCCCAGGTTTTTCAGCATACACTGATTCCAAGTTTCCCAGAAGGCTAATCTGTCTTTTTCAGAGGTCCAAATTCCAGTTTTCAAATCAAAGGCCCATACTCGCATTTCTCATAACTATTCCTCTTCTCGGGGTGGCCAAATTCCAGAGCGCCAACCTTACAGGCCGCAGCCCATAAATGCTCTCAGGGCCCAAACCTGTGATGGTGTACATTTCCATGTTACTTTTTTGTGGCCTTTTTTACTTATTTATTTTTATTGAGACTAGGTCTGGCTATGTTGCCCGGAGTACATTGGACTCAAGCGATCCCCAGCTTCAGCCTCCCAGGTAGCTGGGGTTACAGGCGCGCACCACCACGCCCAGCTATTTTTTGAGATGAGGTCTCACTATGTTGCCCCGGGTGGATCTCGAACTCACAGACTCAAGCTATTCCTAGTCTCAGCCTCCCTTCCTAGGCTGGGATTAAAAGCACACACCACTGCACCCAGCGTTTTGCAGCTTCTACCTCTCCCGTCACTCCATCTACAGTGGATCTTTCCTTGCTTGCCCTCAGGGCATGTATCATCCAGGCAATTCTCCTTAATGTTGCTGCTTCCCAGTTGCCCATCAGCCTCCAGTTACTGTATCACCAGAAGCACGATCGCAGACATGTTTGAAATGAAGGCAGCTATTGAAATAGGCAAAAATAGAAGATTGGTGGCTTCCATCTCATGCTCCTTCCTGAGTAAACTGGTAGGCAGAATCACGCCTCTTATTTAAATTGTTTTCTCTTGCTTTTCTAAGGGTGTACAAATCAATCAGCAGACTTTTTGGTGGTGATGGGGAAGGCAAAATGTGACTCTGTTGCATGTTGACATGTGCATATAAATAATAAAGTATGCAAGGGTGTGCCCCAAAATGCTTTTATCTCTAGGTGTCAGAATAACATTTCTTCTTTTGTCTTTTTCTCTCTGTGTGTGTGCACACACGCACGTACATGATCACGCATGCACACTCTGATCTCTTACATTTTTCTCCAATGAACAGCCTGAAGGTGAATTTTGTATTACTTCAGGAATATAAAAAAAAATAATTTAAAGCCAGTGCTAGTCCGCCATGAAGTTACCTGCCCAGGCTGAAAGAGTGCAGGCCCCTCAGGATCCCTCCCTGCAAGGGCCATACAACGGGGAAAATGGTAAGCTGGACTTCAAGTGCAAAGTACATTCTCTTTGCTGCCACATCCAGAGGGACTGGGCAGGCACCAGAGATGGTGCTGGCACTTACAGAGGACTGCTGTCCCAATGGGGTCCCCTGAGGACTGCAACTCCCCCAAACAGCTCCCCTGCCCTAACTTCCTGCCACTACCCCCCAGGGCTCAAAAAAATTAGAAATGTCTCCTGCAGAGATGACTCCACATCATGGGGCCTAGCGTCGCCCCCTTCCCTTCAGGGCTGTGGTGGGGCTTCCGCAGACACCCTGGAGATTGTCAGATCACGCTCCGAGCTAGCACAGCTGAACCGCTGGCTGAACCATCGGCCCCGCGCAGCAGGAGGGGCTGCCGCAAACACAGGACATATTTCAAAGGAACAAGTCCAGCCTGGCAGCGCTCAGTTAGGTGCAGGGCTGGAGCATGAAACCATCCCTTGCAGCAACTTGCTGTCATTTCCCATCAGCAAGCTCCGGCCTCCCAACACACTAATGAGAATCACCCCCATGTTGTGGCAGCTCACCCCATAACAGACTGTAGTCAGTCTCTCCTTCAGTTCGCATAACAAGCCTCCAGGAAGGTGTTGCCACAACTACTTCACAGGTGAAGGAAACCAAGCAAGGGAGTCAAATTAACTAGCCTTAACTGTTGCGGGTTGGGTTCCCTGGGAAAGAGACTCTGAGGCAAGATGAACCTGCAAGATGTTTATTAAGTACCTGGGAAAGAAGAAAGCAGGGAGAGAGGAAAGTAGCTGTGATGCAGGGCCAGTGACATCCTGGGCCTCCCCCACCAGAAGCTCTGGAGCCAGAACTGTCTGGCTTTATGCAAAGATGGCCTGGCTTCAGCAGCAGTCGGTCAATGGATGACACCACCCCAAGAGGCCGTGACCTGGGTCAGGCACTCTCCTGAGCCAAGGTAAAGCCTGAAGGGACCAAGAGCTGAGCCTGCCAATAGCATGGCCTGATAGCAGCCATGGCCATGCCTCCTTGCTTTGGACAGGAAACCTGGGCCCCTTCACATCACCATGCCTACCACACCCAGGACACCCAGCTAGTGACGGCAGGGCCATTGTTGAAAACAAGCAATTGGGAGTGGGGGATCCTCTTCTCTCTAGAAAACAATGGGTCCTTTCCAGCCTCAACCCTCCCCATCACCACCTCAGTTCCATGACATCCTTTGGCCTTTTTACAATGGGTAGTAATTAGCAAAAGGAATTTAACCAAAACCTGAGATTTGCTAGGGAAACAAAGAGCATTCAAAGTACACAGAGACACTTCGAAGTACAGTTTGCCCATCTTACAATGGCTTACCAGGCATCGATAAGCTGAATTGAAATCCTGATTCAAAGGATCCTCTTTTCACTTCTCAGGTATTGCCCCATCCCTCTTCTTCCCCCCAACTTTCCCATCCCATGGCCGCACAGACCAGGAATTAGTGAGCCTCTCAGTCCTACAGCCCATTTGGGAAGTGAGTGACAGAGGACCACCCACACAGGTGAGGCCCAGATATAACCACGCTCCCTCAAGGGAGATGGCTACTCTTTCACTTGAAGAGAATGGGATTCTGGGGGCCAAACACACATTGCAGTGGCTTGGGAACATGGTCTTGCTGGCAAGAGAATGTGAAAGGAAATAGCTGTGTTGGGAGAAGAATATTGATGTGGGTCTGAGGAGCAAGGGACACAGGAGAAGAGACAGAAATGGACCAGAGATGGGGAGGGTCAGTAAGAACTTTGGTCAGAGTTCCTCTCTGTCTAGCCTGGCATATTAGCTTGCCAGGGTTGCCATAACAAAGTACTACAGATTGAGCAGCTTAAACAACACAAATACATTTTCCCACAGCTCTGGAAGCTGGGAATCCAAGCTCAAGTGTCAGTAAGGTGGGCCCCTTCTGAGGCTGTCAGGGAGGATCTGCTCCAGGCCTCTCCCCTTACTTCCTGGGGTTCACTGGCCATCTTTAGCATTCCTTGGTTTGTAGATGCATCACCCCCATCTCTGCCTTCACCTTCATGTGGTATTCTCCCTGTGTGTGTCTGTCTCCAAATGTCTGCCTTATATAAGACCACCAGTCCTATTAGATCAGGATACCCTCCCCTAACAATCTCATCTAATCTGATTACCTCTCTAAAGACCCTATCTCCACAATAAGGCCACATTCTGAACTGGGGTTAAAAATGCCAGCACATCTTTTCCTGGCAATGGGAGATGCAGTTCAACCTGTAACACACTAATTCTAAAGTTAGAGCAGGCATCTCTGGGCTTTGCCTGCACACCCCACCTGTCTATCTTCTTCTGCTAACAGCACTCCAATTCCTTTAGGAAGAAATCCTTCCTTTCCATGCAGCTGCCAATCACATGGCCCCTTCCTGCCATTAGAGGGATGGTGCACATGATCCAAGATGGCCAATCAGATTTTCTCTCTCCATCCCTCTGTATTTTATAATTATTCAAGTGAATTAGTTGAGAGCAAGAGTAAGTTGGCATTGTTCCTGAAAATTGGCCCAAGCCCAGTCTGTTCCCAGGATTTGTTCTTTCAGGGATGAACTTACTACAACATGCCTAGCCCATGTCCTTCTACAACATGCCTGGCCCGTGATGTCCTTACTACAACATGCCTGGTCCGTGCGATGCCCAAGGCTGTTGTGGCTAGAAAAACAGCCTGATATTGCAGTTTGAATCCCAGCTTCCTCATTAACTGAGAGGTTGAGGGGCTTTCGATGAAAACAATCTATCTCGGAACATTTGTGCAAGGTTTATATATGTGAGAATATTTCACATGAAGCAAAATTCTATATACATTTTTGTCATTGTTAGGAAGGTAGAAATCTAGGAACAGAAAAGTCAGAGAATAAGGAAGTATCAGGGTTTAACCAGTCTTGGCTTAGAGAGCTGATGTCACATTTCCTCTACTTCCCCTCCAAATTGCAGTTAGACAGAGCCATGTTATCTGCTCTACCCACTGGGTTGTGAGCTAAAATGACCTGTTTCACCTCCAAAGTCAGAGTAAGTGTGGGAAGGATGAAAGAAGGACATGAACACAGTGGGGGGGGGGGGTGGTAAGGCGGGAAGAGGGGAAGAATTCTTTACATGTGACCAAATGGCATTTTACCACAAACGGTCAAACAGTCATTCATTGATTTCATTCATTCATCAAACCCTTTCTGAGCACCTTTCATGAGCTCAAATGTATGCTAGGTTCTGTGAATCAAGTGACCAATAAGTAAGGTCATTGCCTTCAAGGAGCTCCACATGTTATAGGGGAGGTGTACATACTAGTAAATAATTGCAATATACTGTGTAATCCCAGTAAGAGAGTTGAGATTTGTCTGAAGGAACCCAGAGAAACTTCCTGGGAGAGGTGACATATAAACTAGCTCTTAAAAGGTCAGGGAGTGATTACCCAGAAGCTAGGGGGCAGAAGAGCTTTTAAGGAAGAGAAAACCATATGTGTGAGGATACAAAACGTTGCAGAGTTGTGGACTCAACCAACACATGGTCCTTTGTCACTTCTTTCACTGAGCATCATATTTTGAAAGTTTATCAAATTGTAGCAGTTTATCAAATTGTAGCAGGATGTCGTTCCTTTTGATGGGCGAATAATATTTCATTGTGTGAATATACATTTTATGTATCCATTTATCAGTTAGTAGACATTTGGGTTGTGAATAATACTGCTATAAACATTCAAATATGAATTTTTGTATGAGCATGTTTTTATTTTTCTTGGGTATACACTTAGGAGAGAAATTGCTGGGCCATATAGTAACTCTATATTTAACATTTTGAAGAACTGCCAAACCATTTTTCAGAGCACTGCTTATCGTATCCAGTAACATTGTATAAGAGTTTTAATTTCTCCTCATCCTTGTCAACATATTGTGTCTTTTTAATAGCCATTTTACTGAGTGTGAAATGGTATCTTATTGTGACTTTTTAATTTTGTCACTAATACTTTATTGGTTATGTCTAGGCCTGTGCACCCCTGCTGGGTGGGCTCCAGAGTGGGACGGTGTCACCATTCACCAGCAACCAGGTGGGAGCACAAGAAAGCTTTGACTTACCCTGGGTAACAGACTATGGCGTTTAAAGGGGCAAATCTGGCCTTCCTTGGGTCAGCACAGGGCACTCTGGGGCATAGGTACAGGTTAAGAGGCCCAGCTTGAACAGTCTAGCTATGTTTGGAGAAGTATTCTTTGCTGTCATCCACATGGGGGTTGATTGTGTGGCTGCCTAGCTTCCAGCCAGCAGGCCAGACCTCCCTGTGCTCTTCGGTATACCGGTATACCAGAAGGCCAGGCCAATCCACAGAGTGCCCATGGGCAAATCTTGATGGTGATCTATTGAACTATACCCTTGCTATTGAAGATAAAGAGTCCCCTGTGGACGATGTCTTTATCTTTCTTTAGCACACCATAATCCTAGGACAAGCTTCTGCTTACCTCAGCCAGCAGGATGTTCAGGGAGCCGAGGCCTCCTTCCTTCTGGGGTGCATTGATCCAAGCTAGGTGACTGAACTGAGAGACCATAGAGAGACCCCTAGATTTTCACAGTACTGTTTGCCTGTAAAAAAAAAAAAAATGCTATCCAGGAGTCATAGAAAGATAAAGTCCAGTGGTAGTCCATGTGTTTTCCTCGGTGGTCAGAAAGCCTCACTCCTTGAAGGCATCATTACCCCACTGGGTGCCTGGAAGTTTGGAGTGAGTTTTCTGAGGTGAGTGTTCCCAGAGGCCATGACTGGAGCCACCAAGCACAGGACAGGATGTAAAATTCGGAATCTGATGAGTCAGCACCCTCGTTGTGACAATAACCTGCATTTCCCCCATGGCTAATAATGTTGAGCAACTTCTCATGGGCTTATTGGTCAGATATTCTTTGATGAAATGTCTATCCAAGTTCTTTGCCCATTTTTTGATTGGGTTGTCTTTTTATTATTGAATAAGAAGAGTTCTTTATATATACTTAATACTGGAGCTGTGGGAGGTATATGTTTTTCAAATATTGTATCCCATCCTATGGTTTGTCTTTTCACTTCATTGGTGGTGTTCTTTGAGGCACAAATTTTCTAATTTTAATAAAATCAACTTTATTTCTCTTTTTTCTTTTGTGGCTCATGTTCTTGGTGTGATATCTAAGAATTCGTTGCCAAATCCAAAATCAAGCAGTCTTAGCCCTGTATTTTCTTCCAAGAGCTGTGTAGTTTTACTTTTACATATAGGTCTTCGTTCCGTTTTGAATTAATTTTTTGCCTATGGTGCCCAACATGATTGTTTTCTATGTATGTATACAGTAGTCCCAGCACCATTTGTTAAAATGACTATTCATTCCCCCATTGAATTTTTTTGGCACCAAATGCTGTCTTTAACGTACTGAGAGAAAATAACCATTAACTTGGAATTTTATGTCAAGATAAACTATATTTGAAGAAGGGTGGAAAAAATGACATTTTAAGAAAATAAAAACTAAGAGGTTTTTCTGGTAAAACCAGCAATGACCCTCAATTAAAGAACTCCTTCAGGAACATACTTCTGAAAAAAAGAAGGAAAATCTGAGATGCAAGAGAGAAATTTGCAGCAGCAGCAGCAGCAGCAACATCTGTCACATGAAAGAGCAACCCAGATCAGCTACTGCAGCATCCTGAAACCTGCCAGCTAGTCACCCCCAAGTCAGCCAGGCACAGGCAGGCCCTGTCTTGGACTGCCCATGTTCCTAGGTAATAACAGAAAATCGAACAACCTCTGGAGTGCACACCAAGGGATCACAAGGAAGATGGCCTGCAGAGGAAGCCTGCCAAACACCAGCTAGCGAAGCACTTACCTCCAGGGAGGTAAGAAAAACAGATCAATCAGAACCCTGCCGAGATGAGCGATAGGTGGCCTGTCCACCCATGTAAGTACCCTGGGAGCCTGAAGTACTTGTAAGGAGATGGCAGCCCATGGCCACAGAAGACAGGGGTGTCTGGTTCTTCCCTAGACTTGCTTAGAATAGCCACTGGCACTGCTCAGTGGGGAGACCCCATCATCTTGTCTATCACTTTCTCCATTTACTTCTCCCCTCACTCCCTGCTTTCTTGGTTGTTTATGGTACAACCAGATCTATTCTAATTGATCACAAGCTTATCCAGTCACCTTTCTAAAATATTTTCCGTGAACTCCAAGGGTGTTTAGTGTCAGTAAAATGGAACTTATACTCCGTGATCACCAGTCAGACAAAACCATGTGAGATTTCCAGATTTCAGTTGAATATCATTTTAATATTTGAAATGAGTGGTCCTGAAACCATAAAAGAATGCAAAATTCCTGAAAATTCAAAGCTCTTTAGACCTAAGCAGAAAATATATACGTACCTTTCAAGAGTCAAAGAAATGGAGACTCCATTGGAGTACTAGGCCTCAGTGGGACTTGCAGAGGTAAGTGAAAAGACTGAAGAACTAGGTAATGTTTGGGGCCTATGACCACCCCTTGAAGTTATAAAATCATTGACATAGCAACTGTAAGTGTCCGTGTGGGTTCTTTTTGCAACCTCAGGCATGCTGAGATGATAGAAAGGTTTCCTTAGTGGGCGTGAGAGGAATTGCCTGACTCTCTACAGTTTGAGAGCTCATGTGTGGCTGAAATTTCTTGTCAAGAGTAACTTTATTTCACTGGGATGATAACCACTTAGTGGATAACATCTTTTGGCCCGGGAAGATTTCTAATTTAATTTAGAAATGCTTAAAAGTGGCTGATATTTTCTTGTAAAGAATGAACAAATGAAGCATTTTATGTTTGTATTTTAAGAAAATTTAGCCTATTCAAGAAACAGCCATCAGACTCAAACTTAAAATAGGTAACTGATGTGGACCTAAGATTTTAAGTTGAATTGATTTGTTTATGTATAGTATACCAAATAGGAGAAATTGAAGTTCGCTGGATTTAAAAGTTTAATTTGTTCGATTTATGGTATTCAATAAATCTATTGGCATTTGAGAAGTTTTGTTCAATCACACAGGTAAAGTATTTTGAGAGGAAAAGGAATATATTAACTTTTGATGCCAGTGACATCTCGATTGGCAGGTGACAACAGACATAACTGGTCTCTTATTCCACAGTCAATCTTTTCTGTTTGCAAAATCCAGATTTTGTTCAATTGTGGAGGGCTCTGTGACTCAGGAAAGGCTGGGTCCCTCCCTAGCCTGGAGGTAGAGCTTGAGGTAAATCCTGACAAATCAAAGTCAATCACAGTAATTCTGTTCCCCATGCCAGTAATTGGTTCAGGAAGGAAAGTGTGCTGTAGTTTTGAACAATGATTAAGATGGGGAAGTTGGCTGAAAGGCTTTGTGGAAGGTTTTCCTCTCAAAATGAGTGCCAGGAAAAAAAAAAAAAAACCTTGGGGTTGCTGTGTGAAGATGTGCTACCAGGAGCTGATGCAGCCATCTTGTGAACCTAAGGGGATACCTTGATAACTGAGGGTGGCAGCGTAGAAATGTGGAAAGAGGCTGGATCACTGAGTCTCTGAATTAACCAGCCATCACAGAATGTTTAAATAATATAATCTCTTCACTATTTTTTTCAAAGTTTTTATACGGTCCATGTTTTAGTACTCCTTCCCTATTATAAAAACTTCACTTTTGGTTACCATTAAATTAATATTCTAGCTTCCGCTTTCAACATAAAATGTTTCCTTATCCTTGATGAGTTACATGAGGGAAAGGATATTTTCAAATCTTCAAAAAGACAGAGTTATTTGGGCTATTTGTTTTTGTAACTTTCTAATTTTGTAATTTTCTGTTATATGCTTTATAGTAAAACAGAGTAAGTAAAGGAATCAGTGAGCCATTGGGATGAGTTGTCCCTGTCTTGTTTGAATGAATGAACTAAATCATAGACTGGCTAGTCCTGTCCAAACAATCTGGCCCACCAGACTGACCATGAGGTTTCATGATAGATAAAGAGCATTAGATCCTGACTAATGATTTCTGAGAGGGAGAACGCTGAGCTTCCACACGGGCAGTTAGAATGTAACCCATCTGCGCATGCCAGAGCTTAGTCCAATCCAGACCATGTTATGACTTTGATCTCCTCCTCCTGCTTTGTGGACTTAACCTTTAAATATCTCCTCCTAACTCCCTTCAAGAACCAAGCTATATTCTCCTTTCCCAAAATGTCTCCTTCCTGCATGTGTCTCACTAATAAAACCTTGTCTGCTTCAACTATACCTCAAGCTCTCTGATAAATTCTTTCCCCAGAGGACAAAGGACCCACTCCTTTCAGAGGTTGGGGGGTTAGGAGTGGGGAGCAGGGATTTCTGTAAGGATAGAATACCTTTTCAGGAATATATCCTTTTTTTTTTTTTAAGACTAAGTGCTGAGGCCAGGCATGGTGGCGCATGCCTGTAAATGGCAGCCTAGGAAGACACGGCCGGGGCCAGGGATCACGGTTTGAGTCCCACCAGGGGCATGTAGCGGAGACCTAGTTCCAAAAATATATAGCTAGGCATGGTGGCACGTGCCTGTAATCGCAGGTACCTAGGAAGCTGAGGCTGGGGATTGCTCGAGTCTGTGGTACCCAGGACACAGGCAAAAATAGTGAGACCTAGTCTCAAAAAAAAAAAGACTAAATGTTGATTAATTTTTATATATTTTCCATAATTGTTTGAATAGAGTATCTTCTGTTGGGTACAACATTTTATATATTTCTATTAACTGCTGGAGCAAGGGCTTCTGCACTAATTGTCTGATGTCTAGGCTGGGAAAAAACACTGCTGGCAGCTGGAATTGAAATCGGGGGCAAAAGGGGGCAGAAACCTGCAGCTAACAAGCCACATTTAAAATGTGGTTTCTCCATAAACATACATAGAAGAAAACCTGGACAAAACCTTCCATGAATTACAATTCAGAAATCCCTTTCTAGAAACATCTACAGATGGCAAAAAAATGAAGGAAAACATAAACAGATGGGACTACATCAAACTAAAAAGCTTTTGTACAGCAGAAGAGACAACAGAAAAAACAAAAAGAAGCCCAACCGAACGGGAAAAACTTTTTGCCCTCCACAAGAGTGATAAGGGTTTAATAATGAAGATCCACAAGGAACTTACACAATTAAACAAAAACAAAACAAGAAACCCAATCAAAAAATGGGGAGAACTAAAAAGACACTTCAAAGAGTAAATACAAATGGCCAACAGGCACATGAAACAATGCTCAGCATCACTAGCAATCAGAGAAATGCAAATCAAAACCACAATGAGATACTACCTTACCCCAGTAAGAATGGCCCACATTCAAAAAACAGACAACAAGTGCTGGCGTGGATGTGGAGAGAAAGGAATGCTCTTACACTGCTGGTGGGAATGTAAACTGGTCCAGTCACTATGGAAAGCAGTGTGGAGGACCCTCAAACTAATGAAAATGGAACTACCCTTTGACCCAGCAATCACTCTTCTGGGAATCTACCCAAAGGAGACCTCAGTATGGTACAAAGGGACACCTGCGCCCACATGTTTATTGCAGCATTACTTATAATTGCAGAACATGGAAACAACCAAATGTCCCAAAACAGATGACTGGATGAAAAAGTTATACACAATGGAATATTACTCATCAATTAAAAATGACAAATTAGATCAATTTATGATAACATGGACACACCTAGAAGAAATCATATTAGCAGAAACAAGTCAAAAAGATAAAGACAGACACCAAATGGTTTCACTATTATATGGGACTTGGGAAAGATAAACAAAAAGCTATGAAGAAAAGTCAAAAACAAAACAAACAAAAAAGCTAACAACCAAATTGAAGTACACAACTCCAGGTGGGGGGGGACAGAGGGGGAATGATGGGGGGGGTGAATCCCAGGAATTACAAAGATGTGAAATTTATATGTAAATAAATTATTTGATGTTTTTAAAAAATAAAATAAAATTTGGTTTCTGCCACCCAGGTTCGTACCACCTGCGCATTGCAGTTGCCAGTCTAATGCAATTTGATCAGAGGGGCTTATTTACAAGGGAATTCAGCGGGGAAAACAAAAAGTCCTTAAAACCACAAGTGGCCAGTTATCTTACCCTATTTTCAGTCCCAAAGGTCCCAAAGACATATGTCCATGACAGTGCCTCTTTGCCCCTCCAAGCCTTAGAGGCAGGCACTCTGCCAAGTCCACTCTTTATCCAGCGTCTTCTCTTTGCTTCTTCTCCAGTGTTCCAAGCTACTTCGCTTCTCCAAGTCTCTTCAAACTTTTTCCACTATTGCTGATGCACAAATCAGCTTTCCAAATCCCTGACCATCTCCAGGTACAAGTTCACTATGCCACTTTGCTGCAGTGCCAAACTCTCCACACCTGCTACTCTTCTGCCAGCCACCATGGCTCCTTGCCAACTCAAGCTCACTCTTCCAGGGGCCTTCTGCCCAGCCTGGTCACTTGGGCTGCTCTTTACCTGCCTGCCATTCTCATGTCTCTCTTCTCCCCAAAAGTCTATCTCTCCAGTCTCTGCTCCTTTCCTTTCTCTCTCTTTTTTTCTCCCTAAAAACCGAAGGCTCCAATTTCCCTCTACACACCCTCTAGGTGATACAGTTTCACTTCCCCTCCTGGGATCTGCAACAAAGTAAAAGTACTCTTATCCTGTTTAGGCCTCTTTTACCTCTGTGTTTTTCAGACACAGCTAATGGCATCAGTGCCTAAATTTTAATACTGCCCGTATTTGGGGTCCCAGCTTCAGAATGACTGGAAATCCTAAGGAAAGGCTTGCTTAGGATCCTTTTACATTTATATATTCTCTATGCATGGTGACTTTAGGGCAACCAGACTTCTTATATAGAAGTTCAAGCTCTAACAATATGTGCTCCAAAAGGGACAGTCAGGCAGAAAGTGCATTGCTTTTTGCACTCTAGCCTTTTTAAGTCACACAGGATTGCATCTGCCATATTCTATTCCATAGAAGCCAATCTCTAAGGCCAGCCCAAAGGGAAGGAACTTCATCTCATATGTCGACGGGTTTGCAAATCTGCTTTAAACCACCAAACCAACCTAACATGTCCATAGAACTTTAAAAACACAAACATGTTTTCACATCCCTATGTCCTGCCCCTGGCTCTTCTCTGTAATCTCTCCTTTCCAGCATCTCCCAGGTTTCCATGTCACTTTCATAGCTGACTCTGCCCTCATTCCAAGATTTCATCCCTCTGTAGTCATGTTTGTATGATGTACTAACTCTCCTATTTGGCAGACCCTTGTCTGCCAAAACCATGAGAAATAATAAAACAATAGCTGTTGTTTTAAATCATTAAAGTTTTTAGATGAATTCTTAAGCAGTAACAGGTCAGTGAAAACTACTGTCTTATTTTGAAGGTTCATTTCCTAGCACAGGGCCACTACACTGGTCATTCTGTAACCAAGGTCTGCGGTAGATAGCGCGGCTGGGAAGGGGTGAGTCAATAAAGACAAATAGCAGAGACAAGATACACATTGAGGGCAAGAAAGGAGCACTGTGGGTAGAGTCTGGCATAAGAGGATAAAGGCCATATGAAAGCTGCATGGGAAGGATGCCACCAGGGACTTTGGTCCCAGGATGGGTGCAGCCTGGAAGGTTGGTACCCCAGGACTTGCCACCCCAGAGAAGAGGAAAAGTTATGAGAAACCCAAGTCTGGGCCTTTGGTTTGAAAAGTGGAATTTGAACCTCTGGAAAAGAGAGGATGGCTTGCCGGAAAATTTGAAACTTGGAAAACTTGGAATTTGAATCTACTTGAAAACTGGATTTTGTATAAATTTTGGGTCCAGGTTTAGGGTGGCGAGGAGATACCATCTTGGAAGTATTCTTGGGAATTTGCAGACTGGACGGTAACTGGGGTAAGATAACTGGACACCCATGGCCTCAGAGATGCCTGGTTTCCCCTTGTTTATAAATGAATCTTGTTATTGTTTGAGTAGTCTTGCAATTGTGCACTCATGTGGAAAAACCCAGAGTGCCAGTTTTGCTATCAGTTTCTCTCCTTGCAAGCATTGTTGACTGTTTTGCATGTGGTTTCAACTCAGTAGGGATAAGGTCCCAAGCCTGGGTATATGGTTGGGGAGCTGGGGATCTAGGAAAGATAATACAGAATTTGAAACCAATCTACTGATTACCAAGCACAGCGAATCTTCTACACTGAGAGTTATATTAAGGTTATCCTGTCCATCAATCTTTAACTTTACCTATTATGATCCAGTTCCAGGAGTCATATTGACAGTAGGTAAACAGATACCTAGTTTGGAGGTTCCAAAGTTAAGGGTCCTATTATCTAGAGACATAATACTGTAGAGCAGATTTCTAGAATTTATTCATCTTGCATGAGAGAACTGTTTTACTCATTGAATTGCACTTGCCCATTTTCTCCTCTCCCCAAGGTTGTCTTAAGCTTTTAACAAAGCATGGGAGAAAAATAAATCTCCAATTTATGTTTAACAGGTATCTAATCTTCTCAAAAATAAATTAGTCAAAAGAATAAACTTCACATTTCTCATTATGAAATACTCAAAGTTTGAGACTATAGAATACCAAAAAGTGTGTGCTAAACAATACATTATTATAGTCAGTTAATATACATTTCTTATTCATAATAATTCCAGAATGAATTCCTCTAGGTGGTTAGTATTGTAAATGAGACCCCAAATTAAGTATAAGTGAAATCATTTGAAAAGATGGCAAATTTTAGCTAATTTCAGTTTTCTCTGAAAACTAAGGCTACTTGAACACATTTTAAAAGTAATTATAGATCTTGTAATAATACCACCTTTCACACACCTCTATTCATCCAGGCATTCATTTTCAATAAATAGTCTTTGAGCACCTAATATTATTAATAATAAATATATTTGAGTCTTTGCATATAAGCAGGCACTTTGCTAAGACCTTATCATCTTGTCTAATTCTTTTAACAGCCTGTGAGGTATGTTCTCTTTGTTATTACTGTTGCATAGATGAGGAAACTGAGGCAGAGAGAAGCTGAGAAATTTGTCAGTGACTTAGTGACCATGTCCAGATGTGAGCTCCTGGCTCATGGCCAGCGTTCTTCCTTTTAATCACTGTCCTCTGCTGCCTCCATGTGCCCAGCTGGAAACTCTTGCTGAGATGGAGAGAGGTTAAAGGCAGTTTTTTAGTTCAGGGATTTTTTAGTTCAGGATATTGATCAATAAGAGCAGGAACAAATAGTATAGAAGCATTGTGGGTAGGATAGGTTTTTTTTTTCCTCATTAAACTGATTTTTTACTGATGGCACATCTTGATTGTGTGTGTGTGTGTGTGTGTGTGTGTGTGTATATATATATTTTTTTACATTGTTGTATACCCCAGTGTTCTCCTACCACTTTTGTCATCTGTGAACCATCAAGGGAAAATAGGTTTTACCAGTTTGAGGTAAAATAAATTCATGTGACCTTTGTTTTCTTTTTACATTTTTTGAATCATAACACAGTTTCAAAATGTACACAAATGGGGGGAGAATAGCATGATGAACTCCATAATTACCATCACCCAGTATTACTAGTGTCAATTTGGGGCCAAACTCAATTCATCTAGGCCCCACCTACTTTTCCTCCCTCCAACTCCTCCCTACTTGATGTTTTGAAGCAAATTCTAGTCTCATTCTTTACTCCACAAACTCTATGGAATCTTTTGAAAAGAAAGAATTCTTGTAAATATAATGGCAAAGAATATTGGCAAAACCACAATTACCCCTTCCCACCCCGCATAATTAACAACGACACCTTAACATCAAGTGGTTGCTGTTACACATGCTTGAGGATTCACATGCCCAAGTGAATAAAAGCCCTAATTCCAATCACTTGGAGGAGAAAGAACTAAAGAATCCAAGCAGTCCCCCAGAGGCACCCTCTTTTTTCCTACCACAGCCACCCCTAAGTTATCCTGATGAAAAGCAGTGACTTATTCAGTCCAACCATCTCAATTCACTGCTTGCCTAGCTCCTGTCTAGGCCCTGGCAGCACTACAAACACAGCTGACACCTTCCTGGCGGAGAGCTCTGGGATAATGTCCTAAGAGATGGTATCCCAAATGCATAGCCTCTACCTTCCCTGGAACACTCCACCCTGTTCCCACAACACCCCTGAGGTCTTGCCTGGGGTCTTGCAGGTCAGCTCCACCCTTGGCTAGAATCCATATTTCCCAACAGAGACTCTGCCAAGGTGCTGAGTCGACTCAAGCTGCTTCTTCCTTGTGCGTTCCCCCAAGGGTACCCAGGCTCCTCTACAGCTGGGACACCCCTACCCACACCCTCCCAACCACCACAGAAGAGAGAGTCCTCGAGAGTGGAAGACGAGCAGCCAGTGCCCTCTAATCACAGACCTCTCCAGTTTTCCCTAGGACAGTGCCATCTATGCCACTTGGTACATCTTTTCTGCACTGAACCATTCCATTCTCATCACCAATGATAGGGGCAAGCAGCCTATTGGTGGTGCCAATTGTTCAAGCAGCAGGGTCACCAATCTGCGTCAGTTCTTTATTGCAGGGGAGCCCCCCCAGCCCCCCAGGAATCGTCACTCTTTCCCTGGCCTCTTTCTCTGGTGTTCTCTTGTGCTCTCCTCACCCTTTGTGCTCTATCTCATGCTCGTGCTCACTCATCCTTTCTTCCCAGACCCAGGTGTGTTCACTCACACTTACACACAACCACAGGGCCAAGCATACAATCATGAGGAAGACGCAATACCTCAGGTGCTGGTTATACAGGTTTAATGGAGGAAAAGGCCTGACTAACTCAATCTACAAGTCTCCACCTACCAGAGGCCATGGGGGTGGGGGAGGCAGGCCACGCCACGTGGCTTTCTAAGAAGGGTCTTGTGTATAGCCCCCAGCAGCAGCAGTCTGTCCCATGCACTCATATAGGCAGGGTCCTCTGAGAACCATGGTCTGCTCCAAGGGGACCTGCTGCCCCTTCCGAGACCACCTGTGTTGTGGTTTTGCCTCCATCTGTTTGTTATTGAATTTTCATTTTATTCATTTATTTGTCCCAAGTAGGTCCTACACTGGTATGTTTCAAAATTCAAAAGATATATAAAATCTCCCTCCCATCCCCACTCTCTGCCACCTGGATCCTCTGCCCCAGTAACCAATTTTATCAGTTTTTTTGTTTCCTTCACTTTATGTCTATATAAATCAAAATACACCTATCTATAGTTCCCTTTTTACATAAATGATAAGCATACAACACGATGTTCTGTTCCTTAATTCTTCTTTTCCACTTAACAATGTAGAAAACAGAGACAAGAGGCCCAAAATGGAGTCCTTCATTTTGGGGCCCCACTAAGACTCAAACTGCATTTCAGTCTCTCCCCAAAGCAGAATTCTAAACTAATCAATCTAAGTTTCCTGGTAGGTCAGCACTAGTGAGGCTGTCTGCCTCAGGAAAGATGACTTCACCTGAAATAATCTCTTTGCTTTTATTAATAACCTCGTACCACTCTATTCATTCCTTCCATTTTGCATGATTCCTCTACCTCTTTCCTACTTCCTACTTGCTAGATGGGATGCTGCCAATTAGATCTTCAAACTTATTCAGATGAATTTTGTTTTTGTAAAACAGTATATCTTTACCATCAGTCCACAGAGCTTTCTGTTCTGATTACAGCTGCAGAATATTCCAAAGTAGGAATGTATGGTAAGTTATTTAACCAAGGTCCTTTATTGGTAGACTTTTAAGTTGTTTGCAATCTTTTCCAATTACAAATAACACTGTTCTGAATAAACTTATAAACAAGACCCAGACAGCTTTTAACAAGCCACTTCTCCTGCCTAGAAACAAATTAAAATTCCAACTAAGGAGGCACCCTGCTGTAAAAGATAAAGAATGATCAATACTCTGGAGGATCAGAACAGATAGAACTTACTTTTGGCTGGCTGGGAGCTGGGAGAAGGGATGTGTGGAATGGGAAAGACTGAATCTGCAGGGGGGGGCGGGGAATCAGAGATGAATTCATTTGGAAAAAATTAAGTTATATTGGACTATGTATAGAACGTATGCTGTGGAGGGGGTGAGTTGTTATTTCAAGTAAAAAAAAACTCAAACTTAAAAACACCAGTATTAAAATGACATTATATATACACGGCTTGCCTAGGAATATAAATATCAGGCACTTCAAAATAAATTACAGACATAATGCAAAATCTGACCCAGTTCTTAGAAACACAGACTATAAAACACAATAATGAAGGCAAAAATCCACATCAAAATCTCCATTGTCTCAGAAGATGGGATTTAAAGAAGTCCTTCCCTATTCAGTATCATTATCACTGGTAAATTAGAATAGCAATATTCCTGCCCTTTGTCATTAATATGGGCTTGCCACATCTTGGTAAAATCTCTGGCTTGCTATTTGGTTGGTGGATGAAAGGTGAGTAAAATGCAGTTAAGGTAGCAAAATTTCCCACAAACAGGTAGTGCAGACATAGTATCTTTCCACAAGGCACTTAGTGCTCTGAATTATTAATTAGGATGTTAAATATATTGCTCAGTGCATGAGGTTATATTTAACTCCATATACTGACAATCTGAGTTTTGCACCTTCCTAGGTTTGAGAATTAGATTTGTAAAAACAGTAGTTTTTGTGGTATTGTTCCCCCCTCCCCCAGAAAATCATACCTGTAACATAGATGGGGCATCATTTTAAGCAATTACAAGGAGGTAACAAGCCAACTGAGGTCTGGGATGGAACCCCCAAATAAGAACTAGGCAAAAAGCAACATCCACAATTAGTTCTTGGTGCTTTCACTCCCAGGTTCAATCCTCCTGAAAATTCTGTCTACAAGTATTAGGAAAGAGTGGGCTTTGGCATCAACCAGACTTGAGTTCCGATCTAAATTCCAGAACCTAAGATACAGAAATAGGGGATTAGATCATTATTGTGCATCCACACAAAAAAGTATTTTAAAAAACTCATGCAAATTTGGTGAAACTGCAGCATTTTGTGCAAAGGCAAAACGCTGGAAACATTTTCAACGTCTGTCATAACTGCTATGGGAAAATAAATTATTGTTGTTACTGGCCAAAGGATCTAAAAATTGTCACTGGGTAAGAATTTCTCACCAATTCTGGGTCTGGCCACTCACCACCACAGATGCAAACAAGATGACCTCTGCGACAGCAAAGAGAAAAAACAATGTGTTCTAATGAACAGGTTAGAGAGAGAGGAAGAACTGTTGGGGAAGAGTTGGACCCAACGATGGTGCATGGAGGAGCTAGCAGGATACCACAGAGGGCAGGGGCTCTCCCTGCCCTTGGAAAAGTGAAGACCTGCCCCCAGCCAGTCAGCCAGCCAGACAGCAAGGTGGCTCTGACGAAGAAGTGCAAACCCATGTGCGTTGACCCCTTTTAAAGGGTCAAAAAATCGCTGCTCAGCCCCAGCCCTCCCCAGCAGCCCCCTTGCTCAGGACATGAGGAAGCAGGGCAGAGCTCTGTCCCTTGTCTGCACTAGACCACTAGAGCTTGTGAACTGACCTATGTCAACATGATCAAGCACTCTCCTGAGAGATTCTTGCAGTCACTCTTAGTTTCAGGTAGACGGAGCCTATTTATTCCCCACCACACCATCAAGTTATAACAAAAACTGATCTCAGGCCCAAGTTGCCACAGATATGTTAACAAACAGGCTTAGCAAGAGTGGTACAAACTCTTGTGTGTACACAAAGGTGTCCCAACTCTAATCCTTGTATGCAAGGTTCATTTGAGGTGAAAGCTACAATATTCTAGAAGCAGGATTATGTTAACCTTGTAGGCAGCATCAGCCAAAGAGAATTTCCAAATTCTCACCTGGACAAAGGCCCCATTAGAGATCACGCCATGGATGTCACTGAGCACACCCTACATGCCTGTTTACATCAACCCCTTTGTGTGTGCAAGTATATTTATGTAAACCTGGATGGTGTAGCCTACTATACACCTATGCTAGATAATATAGCCTACTAGCACCAAAGTCACATATGCTGTCCATGGTTGACGCAAATGTCATTAATCAATGCATGACTGTATCTTTAAAATAGTTCAGTCAATCCAGAAAACTTGAATACTTAATTTAATTATTAGAGTATGTTTCAAATATCTATTGTACAGATTAACGTGAACAATCATTGTGCTAATTAGTAAATCATCTTGTGTTGATTGGAGATAAAAGTAATGAAGCAGTCATTGGGTGATTTTTCTGATTAAAACTAGCTGACCCCTCCTGGAATGTGAATTCCTGTAATGGGCAACTAACCAACCCAAGAGTGTAGCTTAAACTAGTTAATACACATTTATAACATATTGTTCATCTTTAAAACAAACTATAGACATCATAAGAGATGGAATACTACACACCTATTAAAAAGAATCCATGCAGTTCTATATCCTACCATGACAATATAAGCAAGACACTTCTTTTTTTTTTTTTTTTTTTTTTTGAGACTAGGTGTCGCTATTTGTGCCCATGGAACTTCAGGCTGACATTACCCATGGTACCACGGACTCAAGCAATCCCCAGCTTCAGCTTCCCAGGTAGCTGGGATTAGAGGTGCATGCCACCATGTCCAGCTATTTTTCTGGAACTAGATCTCGCTACGTCACCTCAAGCGGGACTCGAACCGTGATCCCTGGTCCCTGCCGCAGCTTCCTAGGCTGCCTCTTACAGGCACACGCCACCATGCCCGGCCGAAGCGAGACACTTCAAAGTAAAATTAGCAATAATGTATAGCATGATTGAATCTTATTTTAAAAAAGTATGAGAATGAAGAGAGAAATAGCTGGACAGATAGAGAACTTAGTGTTATCGTTAGAGAGTTTAATTAGAGGAAAAAGAAGGGGAAACCTTCCTTTATGGATGTCTGTATTTTGAATTTTCACAATGCGTATGTATTACTTTAATAACATGAATTTTTAATGTTAGCACTTTTTATTAAATAATGTTGAGAAAAGTTATGTGGACAAATGTTTATAATGTATTATTATTGGGTAAAATTTTTACAATATATTCCTGCATCAGAAAATATTCTTGGGTAACATACATTAGATGTTATTATATTACATATGGCAACCATTGTCTCTTCATTTATATGCAAGCCCCTGGAGCAGACTGTATTTTCCCAAGATGGTCATGCCAATAAGTATCCCAATCTAATTCAGAAGAGGATGGAAGGAAATGAATCAAAACACTGAGAGTGTTAGGTAAACACTGAGAAAATCTGAATAAAGTATGGGCTTTTAATAATGATGATGATGTGTTAATATTGGTTCATTAGTTGTGAGAAATATGCCAGAGTAACATGAGATGTTGACAATAAGGGAAACTGAGAGTAGCATATATGAAAATTCTGTGCCATCTTTGCACCTCATCTGTAAACCTAAACCTATTCTAAAATAAAAAGTTTACTCAAACAACCTGCAACTGGAAGGCTAAACCAGGCTGTCTGAGTATAGTTAAAGGGGAAAGCAAGCACCAGACCAGAAGCATGGACCCCAGTGAGTTAGGGACATCTGTGCCACTCAACCTGAGCTCTGGACCTAGTGCATGCTAGGAAGGGGCAGGTTGTGAGGGTGACAAACGTGCAAAGTTCAGGGGGCTCAGATGCCCCCTGATCTCACTAGTAGCCAAGAGCAGGTGAATGAAGGCACCCCCACAGACTGCTTGCTGTGTGCAGGCTTCCTGGTGTGACGCTCACAAGTGTATCTAGAGATGGGAGACTTTGTATTCATAAGTCATCACATTCATACAGAAGGGGAAGTAGCTGCCAGAGCAGATGAGAGAAGAGAGAGCACACTTGGTTTCCTGATGCTAGTAATGGATCAGTAATGACCAATTCACGCTCATAAGTCTAGACTCCTTCCCCTTATGGTCAGCAGGATGGATGCCCAACGGCTGGCAGGAGCTAGCAGTGCAGTCTTCCAAGGCAGGGAGGTGGGGGCACGTGTAGGTAGGGGCTAGAAGACATTGTTAAAAGCTTTAAATAGCTGTGGGAGTAGAGTGGGGAGAAAGCAAGGGTCAGCAGTCAGGGACTAGGGACGGAAATATGCAATGCGGCAGCCCATTGCAGGAAGGTGGGCAGACAATGGGCTTCAGCATCAGGGGTTTGTCCAGTAGTTCCAAGAGAACTACTGAACGGTGAGCGGGACTTGGGTTATGGTTAAGAGAGAGAGGGTGCACCATGGATCTAAAGCAGAATGGGGAGGCAGCAAAGACAGGAGGGAAGTTCATGGAGGAAACAGAAAACCAAGGTCTGCTCAGGTTGCACATCCCAACCAGCTCCAGTCAGCAACAGCTTGAGAACAGTGACTGGCATGATCTTGCCCTATTTGTGTCTTTTTAATTACCTGGAAGTGAAGTTACTAAGATGCACTCACTAGCAGAAGATTCCCTCCAGGGCAGGGTGGGGGAAAAAAAAAAAGAAGAAGATTCCCTCCATTTCATTCTTCATGTGTGAGTAAAAGTCATCATCTGTTTATATATTCACTCACTCATTCATTCATTTAGCCAATGTTGTTTGTTTACAAAGCGCTCTGTAAACACAGGTCCCTGCTAATGGGGAGGTGAGCCAGATGAAAAGGTTTTGCTCCTTTCTGCCTTCAAAGAGTATGTAAATTCTCAGCTTATTTTCCTGAGGAGCAGCTCCAAGTTAGTAGGGCCCTGTGTTCACAAGCTTGTTGAAAAAACACATTGGACTCATGAATGAATGTGTTGAGCAGATGACCGAATTAAACAAAGAATGATTTATCTATTCACATTCGTTTAGATACGTACACTCACTGTGCAAACTGAGAGTGCTCTACTTTTTAAAACATTTAAGTGTAATTTGGTATATCATACAATGGAATATCATTCAGTTTTAAAATGGAATGAAATGCTAAGACATGCTACATGGTTGAATCCTGAGGACATTATGCTAAGTGAAATAAGCCAGTCACAAGAAGACAATGATTCCACTTATACGAGGTCCCTAGAGTAGTCAGATTCATAGAAACAGAAAGTAAAATGGTGGTTACCAGGAACTGGGGGGAGGGAGAAATGAGAAGTTATTGTTTAATGGGTATGGAGTTTCAGCCTTGCGAGATGAAAACGTTCTGGAGATGGATGGTGGTGAGGGTTGCACATCAGTGTGAATGTACTTAATACTGCTGAGCCATGCACTTAAAATGTTACATTTTATGTTATGTGTATTTTACCACAATTAGAACCATTTCTTAAAAAGGTTGAATTTTAAGAATTCTGGCACATCACAATATTCCCACTTCAGGCAATTAAAGTCTCCCCAGGGGTAAGAACCAAGAATTTCAAGGCTGTTAGGAACCGTGGACATAGCTGGTCATACCTGACTGCTTGTCTCTGGATGTTTGCTTATTCCTCTCTTTCCTCAGCTCAGCTTCTCCTCTTTTCTGCGTGCATGTGGAATCATGGTCAGGAGTTATAAGAGAATCTTTAGCATCCTTGGTCCCAATCACAGAATTCTAGGAAAGAGACGCTAACTGGTTGAGACTGCCAGGGAGCTGGGTTCGTGTAGTACAAACCCAACTGACACCAGAGACCATAGAAAGGGAAGGAAAACTCAGAAATGGAAAGATATGGCCTAAGCAGTTATGTCAAAAAGGTGGCTTCCTGATGTGAGGGCGATCTGGCTGCAACATCTGTTACCCCATTGATCGCCAGGATTGATTCGGCTGAGCTGGCTGGCTAGGCGGGTGTCCCCTTCCTCCCTCATCACTCCATGTGTGTCACTCCCGAAGCTGCGCACTCAGTGGAAGAGGACCACCTTCCCCGAGCAGAGCTGTTCGCTGGAGGAGATATGAATAGCTGCGCTCACCTGCTAGAATCACCAAACAAGCTCTCAAGGTCAAAAAGGTGGGTTCCTAAGGTGTCTTGTCAAGTCTGACACAAATATCCAGTCTGGAGAAAAGTAAAATTGAAATTATACTTTTTGGAAAAAGAACTACCCTTTGTTTGGTAGGAAATGGGGAGCCATGGAAGGTGCTTGAGCAATGTTCCGTGCACGTATGCAAGACTCCTTGGGGGGATTAAATGCCTTGTTTCCTCAATTCCCAGTCTTCATTTTCTTCTTGAGGTTAAATGAAGGAGAAGAGGCAGTGATCCCAAAAGTTGCCGTGGCAAACTTATTCTAGTAAGAAAACACCACCAGATTGGCAACTGAAAACTGGAATCAGAAGAACACTCCCCAAATACTGAAGGTCCATCTTTCTAGAGCCCACTAAACTTATGAAAACCACTCTCACTTTGGAGAATGGAATGTGCAGTTCCTTGTTCAATTTCAGGAAGCTCTCAACTCTTAAATTTACATTCTCCTAGAGGAGAATTTGCACAAATGTAGCTTTTAAGAAATCTGATGTAGAAAGTGGTCATTTTCCATTAGGAATGTGGAATGATTAGATCACAAAAAGTGTCTAAAGATTAAGCATGATGGAGTCATTTCTCTTCCCATGAACTAAAACTTTGTTCTTTGTCCATCTTACTGTGTATCCCAGAATAGGTTCCAGACCACGGTCCAGGAAAGAGTTTGTTGAAAGAAAGCTTATTTAGGGACATGATCAACTAAAAGTAGAGCAGAGCTCCTGCAATTTCATGCAGCTTAAAGAAACAGGAAAAGCAGTGAATTCTTCTGTTCTTGAAAGAGTCCTAGGACATCCTTATTTCTTTTAATTTGAAGACCAGAAATATTATAAATAGACTCAAATATAAAATAAATCCCTCCTTCCCCTAAGACAACCTCAAAATCTCATAATCTTTCATACTCTCTTTATGTCTTGAGAAATAACATCCTTTTTTAAGCTAAGGGTGAATAGCTTATCCTTTAAATCTAAGGCCCCCTTTCTTCTGAGGTCTCAAATGGGGCATTGCTGGTTCTTATAGCCTTGGAATTCGCAAACTAAACACTGTAGGAAGTCTTCTCCTTGTTTCAGAGATTGAGAGATTGAAACCTGGGGAAGGGTAAATGTACTCAAGGTCATATTCTGAATAGTCACCAGTTCTGCCCTATGAAAGCAGCCCTTCTGATTCAAACTTCAGTACTCAGTAAACAACCAGTGATTTGTGGTTAACTTTTCCATTGAAGTATTTAGATGTGATTATGTGTGTGGCAGGATAATACTTGAAATAAATGACCTATATGTTAGCCTAAAGGAAGCCTCCTCCCCTCACCTCTCAGGCCAAATAGTTAAAACTCAAGTCATCTTCACTCTGAGGGGAGGACTGCCCCAGAAAGCCCAGAAACAAAGATATCAAATTCTTGACTCTATCATTCAAAAGTAGAGGTCCAGATAGAAGAGTTAAAAGAATATATAATTCAGTTTCCTTCCCTAACTCTGCCTCTCCCAGCTCCCTCCCTCCCATTAATTCCAGCAGTAAGTTCTGCAGAATTCCAGAGGATGGTGGGATGGCCTATCCCTGCAAACCAAGCTATCAGGAAGCCCTGTGGAAGAGAATTTCTTCTCTTCAAAAGATACCATATACAGTATTGAAAAAGTGATGGGGAGAGAGAGAGTAAGAAATAATGGAGAAAGCAGACAAACTACCTCAGCCAGATGACCAAGGACAGCATCAACAGTGACAAACCATTTTGGTAGTATATACCTTTGATATGATGTGATGGTAATCACATTTCCTCTGTGGCCTTTCACCCCAAGCCCATAAGGTCAGTCTAATCAGAAAAAAAAAAGTCAGCCGAATTCCAGCTGAGGGATCTTCTACAAAATATCTGACTGTTGCTCCTCAAAAGTTGTCAGCATCGTGAAAAACAAGCAAAGTCCAAGAAACTATCATAATAGATTTGAAGAAGAGTCTTGGAAGAGATTTGAAGGTGTCTAAAGAGACACAATAACTTAGAATAATGTGGGCTCTTGGATGGGATTCTGACTAAGCTTGGACTCTAGTTAATAATACTATCTCAGTCTTGTTTATTAATTATGACAAATGTGTCATTCTAAGGTAAGATGCTAATAATAGGAAAAGCTGAGTGTGAAGTATGTGGGAAATCTGTACTCTCTTCTCGATTTTTCTATAAATTCAGAAACCACTCTTAAAAATAAAGTCAGTTTTTTTAAAAAGCTTTAAAGTGAAAATGCAAAGCACCAAACAGGAAAAGATAAGTTGTATCTAGAATAAAGCAATCACTCTTACAAATCAATAAGAAAATAAAACCTGATAGGAAAATGGAAAAACAGACTTGAATAGTTACTTTACAAAAATGGAAATCCAGAAGGCCAGTAGATACATACTAAGCTATTCAACCTCAAAGGTAGTTAGGGAGATACAAGTTTGAAACCACCACATCCCAGAACACACCAGTAGGTTGGCAAAAGTTAAAATGTCAGACCATGCCAAATGATGTACGATGTACATCAACTGAAATGCTCCTAATAGGCTAGTGGGAGCACAGGTTTGGTGCAATGATTTTTGGAAACATAGCCTTGGCAATTAAAGTTGAAAACATCATGCCCACTGACCCATAGGTTCCACTCCTTGAAAAAATACTGCAGGATTATGTATTTACACATGCACATGCAATAGCAGCAATGCTCAAATAGTCCCAAACTGGAAGCAATTTAAATGTCCATTAACAATAGAATGAATAATAAATAATAAATATTTTATACAACAGCATATACTATACCAGTGAAAATGAAAAAATAGAAATAATATCCATTATCATTTAATATGTACTGCAAATATAATTAAAAACAAAGAGCATGATTTCATTTGTAGGAATTTCAAAAGTAGACATAAACTATCGTGTGGGGATGCAGCATAGATGGTCAAAATATAAGAAAAGCAGCCGGGCATGGTGGTGCACGCCTGTTGTCCAAGCTCTGGGAGGCAAGAGGCTGGGGATCATGTGAGTTAGCAGGTTCAAGACTACTGCAGGCAACGTAGCAAGACCTGGTCTCGAAAAAGCAGCCAGGTGCCACGGCGGGCGCCTATAATCCCAGTTACCTGGGAGGCTGAGACTGGGGATCTCTTGAGTCTGCAGTACCCCGGACAACTTGGGTCTGCGGTGCCCTGGGCAACACAGTAAGAAGACCTAGTCTAAAAAAAAAAAAAAAAAAACAAGAAAAGCAAGGAAATTATTACCAGAAAAATCTAGATAGTGGTTGCCACCAAAATGGTAGAGTTCGGGGTGTGTCTAAAAGGAACATGCAGAAGGATCTGGGGAAGCTGATCATTTCTTAACGTAAGCGGTGATTGTTACACTAGTGTTCATTTCATCAATATCCTTTTCTGAACATCAGTATTGTATATTCAAGCGCACGCTGCATTTAGAGTAAAATGATTTTTTTTTTTATCTAACTTGCTGTTTTAAATCTTGTGAAGGTGTATCTCCCTTTGACTTGTTGGGAATTATTTCTGTGTGGCTTCAGTTTACGTTTGAGAAATCCTATTTATAAAACTTGTCTTCAGAGTGTGGAAGTTTCCAAAGAAAGGTCAATGTGGAGGTTGGCTGTTAGCAGTTTCAAGAGATCTTAGTAGAGATAGAGATAGCATCTACCTTGGAGATTCCCGCAGGGGAGAACCAGCCCTCAGACTTCCAGCCTGAGAATTCCAGTTCTGTCCGTGACCCAGAGTGAATCTGACTCGGTGACATTGAACTAAAATAATAAACTTATACTATCTTCATGTTTCAAGCAACATTTTATTAATTTACGATGTGGTACGTAAGTATGTAGCAGTCAGCATATTCATGTCAACCCGGCCATTCTCTCCAAAAATGCAAGTGACACAGAATCTTTGTTACTGAAAATCAACATGATGGTATATAACCAGAGCAAATATTTCATGAATTAGGTTCTTTTGTTCCATCTCCAGAGCTGAAAGTTACCTTTCCTGCTTCAGATTTCTTAAGACTCAGACTGGGCACGGTTGGCGCATGCCTTTAAAGCGACAGCTTATGGAGTCGCGGTTGGGTCTGGGGATCACGGTTCCAGTCCCACCCAGGACAACACAGCAAGACCTAGTCCCCAAAAAATAGTTGGGCGTGGTGGCACGCGCCTGTAATCCTAGCTACCTGGGAAGCTGAGGCTGGGGATTGCTTGAGTCTATGGTACCACGGGCAACGTAAACCTGCAGTCTCACGGGCAAAAATAGCGAGACCTAGTCTCAAAAAAACCCCTAACATTTGTGCATATTCTCCTCTGGGAGAAGGCAAATTTGAGAGTCAGAAGCTTCTTGAAATTTCAAGGAACTGCACGTTCCATTCTCCAAAGTGAGAGTGGTTTTCACATAAACTTGTGGGGTCTAGAAAAATGGACCTTGAGTATTTGGGAAGTGTACTTCTGACTCCAGTTTTTGTTACTAATTCGGTTGTATGTTCTTCCTAGAATAGGTCTGCCATGGGAACTGCGGGGTCACTGCTTTTTCTCCTTCACTTAACCTCAAGAAGAAAATGGACACTGGGAGTTGAGGAAACAAGGCATTTTCCCCCCCAAGGAGTCTTGCATATGTGTAAGAAACAATGCTCAAGCACTTTCCATGGCTCCCTATTTCCTACCAAATGAAAGGTAAAATTTTTTTTAAGTATAATTGCAATTTTCCTTTCTCCCAGAGGATACCATATCTAAATCTAGGTAGGGGTTCTTGGTCCTTCTGGGCTTCAGGAGAACATTGTCTGACTCTCTAGCTGTGAATATCACAATTCACAAAGTCAGACATTTTTGCTTTTATTTATTTATTTTGAGACTAGGTCTCTCTATTTTGGCCCCAGGAACCTCGGGCTCACGTTGCCCAGGGTACCACGGACTCAAGTGATTCCCAGCCTCAGCTCCCCAGGTAGCTGGGATGACAGGCGCGCGCCACCACACCCAGCTATTTTTGGGGACTAGGTCTCTCTACGTTGCCCGGGCGGGACTCGAACCGCGATCCCTAGCCCCAGCCACTTCATAGGCTGAAGCTTACAGGCACGCGCCACCTTGCCCGGTTCTTCAAGTGCTTTTTTTTGCTGGTCATTGTCTCTTCTTTTGTTGGTCATCTTGGAAATAAGGACCTATGACGAAGTTTAGTTCCGTTATGTAAAATTCAGTATCCTCTATAAACATGCCCCTGACTGAAAATTTAGGTCAATACGCTTCCTCCCCTACAAACCTCTTTGGTAAAACAGTGAGTACTCAAGCTGACAATGCTTTCTCCCATCCACACCTTCAAGTCCTTGCTACCTAGAGTCTCCCCATCTATCCTTGCATATTGAAACCACACCCATCTTTCAAGGTCATCAGCTGGATTATCATTTTCGGATCACAGATGCTACACTGTGTCATTTCTTGCTTCAGTTGACAGGTAAAAACTATGAGTTGTGGAAGGGAGGAGTCTTGTCTGATTAATCTATTTAGTCCTCATATAACACTAAGTGAATTGATAAAGAAACAAATGAATGTTCTTGTCCCGTCAAGCCTGGTAGATCGGGAAGTTTTAGGAAGAGGGTTGCCAGATTTAGCAAATCAAAATACAGAACACCCACTTATATTTGAATTTCAGGAAAACAAAGGACACTTTTCTTAGTATAAGTATGTCCCAGGAAATAATATGACATACTTAGACTAAAAATTATTCCGTGTTTGTCTGAAATTCAGATTTAACTAGACACCTTGTATTTTCTCTGGCACCTCCCCATGGAGGGCGGGGATTGATTCCTGGAAGTGCCCGGCTTCCTCCCAGCAGGTGCTCAGCATCTGTGTAATTGTCAGTGTGAAACCAGCCCCGCCGCTTTCACAGCTGCATCGGTCACCGGGCGGAGCCACAGCGACCAGGAAAGACAGACAACCGGGTTTGAGATTGTCACACGAGACTAGCCAAAGAGTCCACACCCGGAGGCAGCCCCAACCCGCTGGGTTCTCTGGAGCCCCGCGACCGGTTCCGTCATCCCCGGCCCCCGCCTGCCCCCGACCACCCCTCCCCCATCTTGTGACCGGTAGTCACGGGCCGGGGGGAGAGGGGTGGGACAGCCCGACTTCTCATTGCTGCCTACTATTGGCAGGTCCTCCCATCCAACATGTTAGCCCCGCCCATCAGGCTGACGTTACCCTGGCTACGTCTTTCCCGCAGGCCACGGCGTAGCTGGCTATTGGTGGAGGAAGCGGAGGCGACGACGGACCGGACCGGGGAGTCGGGACGATCCCGAGCGCGTCACCTCCTAGCGCTGCGGTGGTCGCGCGCGTCCCGCCGCCTTGTTCCGGGTTATCCTGCACTGCTGCGGCCGCCGTGGAACCATGGCTGTGCTCGTTGTGCTCCTGTCCCTGTTGGCAGCGGGTGAGGACTCTGGGGCGGGGGAGAGGCGCGCTCCGGGAGATCCCGAGGCTCGGGGGTCTGGGGCGGCCGCGGGTGGGCGGCTGCCGCAGTGCGGACCGCCGGCGGCGGCCTTGCCCTAGTCTTCTCCCAGTCGTGCGGTGCCGACCAACCGGTGGCGGCGCGGCCCGCTGGGGCCAAGCCAGGCTAGGCTGCGTGGGGGGCGCCTGAGCCGATCTCCACCCTTAGCTTTTTTGAGGAAGGTGCGTCCACCGGTTGTCCTACCTGCCTCAGTCGGCTCTGCCTCTTCCGGCTCGAGAGGCGCTTCGGAGAATGGGGATGCATTTCTCAATTAGCTGTTGACCCACAACCTCCTGCCAAAGAAAGGCAGACTTAGCTGCTGCGTGTCTTCGCATTTTCTGGTGTCTTCATTTCTAGTGAGTGTCAGTAATTGTGAAATTCCCTTTCCTCCCTGTTGTACGTTTCAAGATACAAAAGTTGGAGTGGAGAATTGTTCTTGTATGATTATTTCTAAAGATGAATTCAAAGTCCTCGATAGTTTGTCGTAGTTCCCAGTTTTAAGGATTTGGAAACTGAGACGTGAGTCACGGTCTTAGGGTCGCATATCGAGTATGTGGTAGCTTTGGGAATGGAACCTACGCTCCCTAGCATTCAGCAAGGGGATTGTAAGTCAGCTAATAGTTCACCTCTTGCTGTGTCTCACACAATTCACTTAATTTTATAGCAGTACTTTGAAGACACCATCCTTGCTTTACTAGTGATCAAGCCTAGATAAATGACCCATACCTGCTAGGGTAGTAGGAAGCAAAGCTGAAATTAAACCCAGATCAGCTGTTTCCGGAGCATGGTGCTTTTCCATGATATGAGTTGTGGCACGGATAATGGAAATGCTGTATGAGGATACCGGGGAGTGATAAGGGCTTGGACTGGGGTTCCAGGCAGTGGCAAACAGGAGACCAAGTTGAGAACAACTTGGAGGAACGGGGACTATAGTGTGGTAGGTTAAAACGAAAGGGGCCTGTGTTCCTGCTGTGTGAGGTGCTCTGGGCGATCGGATCCTACTTTTGGAATGGTGGTTTAATTCTGCCGAGGGGTATACCCCCAGTGATATTCTTGAAATCTCAGGTCTTTTCCTTCCTGGAGGGTGACCAGTGTTGTGTGTGGGTGACAGTTCCATTTATTTCGTACCCCATACATTTTAGGGTTGTTCTGTTCCTTTTGTTTCTGCCTCTGGAAAGGTCATTGTGACCTATCTACTAAGTTACTGAAGGGGGATTTTTTAATTTTCATTTTTGGAATGTGGAAGTCTTTCCTTTGACACTGTGACTTTGACTTGACAGCTATTGAAATTCCTTGTTTTGATACCATGAATAATATTTTGGTTCCAGGGAGGTTTGGGGTTTTTGGTCTGTTTTTGGTCTGAGGCGAAGTAATTGCTTCTGTATATGCTTTTGTACATGCTTTCCTAACTAGAATAATCTAGTTCATACAGACCAAGTATCTGATCCTATTAGTTTCTGCATTGCTTGAACTTGTCAGAGAGGCTAAATTACTGTTTTTCACAATGACTAAACGTGATTTAATGGAAGCTGTCTTTTTTTTAGAGCCCTGACTTCCCTCTTTGGCAAAAATAATACCTTTGAAAATGGTGTTAGCAAACCAGAGTGAGACTAGAGGACGGGAAATGTGGTTATGAATACTGTGTCACGAGGAGTGTTTGGAAAAATTCAGATGTTTAGCCTGGAGAGGAAAAGCCAAGCGCACACAACATGGAATTTGAAAGGATGTCATGTAGGAGAGGTATTTGATTTGCTCACTGAGACACCAGAGGATAAAAGTAGAACCTATTTACTTCTTCACCTATTGATTTCATCCACAGTTCATCAATCACAGTACAGATTGGTGGGAGTTCCCAAAGGGAAGGATACTTACCCTTTAACCCAGACTGAGAGTGCTGAGGGAAATTTCCCTCCGGTGGGTGCCTCACAAGGCAGATGTGTGAAAGGTTGAAGTGGGAAGAAAAGGCATTTCAGACAGAAAAGCATGTGTAGAAACACAGAGGTGTGAATGCAAAAGGTCAAATAGTTTAGTGGGGCCAGAATGTGTAGGAGATAAGTTTGAAGGAGCCATGTTAAGAGGAGATGCTCAGCAGACTTTTGGGTACACTGGAAATAAAAACCTGGGAGCCATCAATCTGTTTTTGGTGTTTGCAGCCTGGGCTGTGGAGAGCTGTAGAATAGGAAAGCAGTGAGGGTCAGGAATGGATCCTCATCCCCGAAGTGGAGTATGCTCAGTGATTTATTGCAATGACAGAATGTTCTAGAACTTCATTTACATCTTCTTTAATCTCATTTGGAAAGTGGTAGTGCTCAGAAAGGTTGTAGACTGTCCCTCAGTTTGGATTTGTCTGATGTTTACTTATGATTAAATTGGGACAAATACTACAAAGATATTTCACTCTTTTTAAAAATTTCTATTTTTTCATGCTTTGTAATATATCATGAATTATAATCTTTTATACTATAAGTGAATAGTTTATAAGTAGACACATCCTGGAGTGGCTTTAAAATTTTGTACTGAAAGAGTTGAAATCTAGAGTTTGGATGTCATTGCTTGAAAGGATGGGAAAGAAAGAAACTGAGGAGAAGCAGCCAGAGGGATTGGGTCTGGACTTCAAGAAGGCCTCACAGGGGTTGGTCAGGCAGGGAGTTACTATCATATGCTTTAGAAAGTTACATTTAGCTAGGCATGGTGGCGCGGGCCTGTAAGCTGCAGCCTAGGAAGCCATGGCAGGGACTGGGGATCACGGTTCGAGTCCTGCTTGGGGCAACATAGTGAGACTTAGATACAAAAAAATAAGGCCGGGCACGGTGGCTTGTGCTTGTAAGCTTCAGCCTATGAAGCGGCCGGGGCTAGGGATCGCGGTTCAAGTCCCACCAGGGGCCCGTAGCGAGACCTAGTTCCAAAAAAATAGCTGGGCGTGGTGACGTGCGCCTGTCATCCCAGCTACCTGGGAAGCTGAAGCTGGGGATTGCTTGAGTCTGTGGTACCTCGGGCAACGAGAGCCTGAGGTTCCATGGGCAAAAATAGCAAGACCTAGTCTCAAAAAAAAAAAAAAAAAAAG
>PVHY01002707.1:0-49962 GCA_004024945.1 Uropsilus gracilis | reverse complement strand
ACAGAAGTTATTTTGTGTGTGCGGTTTTAGTTTTAGAATGGGAACACCCCAAGTGTGTTTTTATGCTGACGTGAAAGAGCCACTTTAAAGGGGGAAAATGTTAGTGCAAGATGGGACTTAACTAATTTTTGTTGAGCACCTGTGTGTTTTAGCTCTGGGGATACTGTGTCAACAAGAAAGACAGCTCTCTGACTTTGTGTCGCTTATGCTCTACAGAGACAACGTTTTATACCTACAGCCAGGTAGCCTCCTATGTCTGTTCGAGAATAGTGGCTTAGTGAGCTTTGAGGAATAGAAGGAATGAAGGTTTCTAAGAAGACCTGCATGTGGAGGGAGAAGAGATAAGGACTGGGACTTGTCCTGACAAATTTGTGTTAGAGGGGAAGCTGGTAGCCGGAGGAATTCCTCTGCTTTTTCTGGAAGCTGAAGATGAGATTATCTGGTAACACTGAGTTTGCAGTCATAAAACAGGAAGTTGAAAGAAGTTAGGAAACTGTTTAGTATGAGGAAAACTTTTCGAATGGCTCTGTTGGGGCAACGGAGGCGATTGCTGGTAAATACCCTGCTTGTAACTTAGGGCGGTCTCCCTCTTCAGCATTATATTCAGGTAGAGGATAGGTGACATTGCCAGGTATCACAGAGATACTTGCATTAAGCAATAGTTGGGACAGGATAATCTTTCTCCATAGAGGTTTTCTAAGTTCTCTAAACTCGTGAAGGGACTTGTGCAGGCACAGCAGTGAATTTTAACAGCAAGTTCATGTAAAATAATTTCATATATCTTTACTGGGATTGAGCGAGTTGGGTCATGTCTCAAAACAGGCCTGTCTTCAGATCCAAACATAGCTTTCTGTTTATTTTTTTTTTAACATGGCTTTTTAAATGTGTGTGCTATTTGGAAAGCATAGGTCTTCCGCTGCCTCATTTTCCTTAGCACTTGTAATAACTACTATTTTATGGAACCAAGGTGTCTTACCAGTATGGAGGACCATCCCCTTCTAGTAATTTTGGTGGTGTTCCACCTTCAGCTAGAATAGCTTGGAAATTCCTGCTCTGACAGCTGCACTGAATTAAAGCTCATAACTCTTCATGCACCATCCTGAGGCCTTTTATTTACTGTCAATACTGTAACACCAAAACATTTACTGCTATTTCTAACTTTATTCCCATATCCTATAAATGATATTTTACTTTGGTCAAAAGGATAGCAGTCATGATTTATTAAGTCTGATTTTCCCATACTAGGCATGGCAGAGATTTGGTTTCTACTTAATAGGAACCCAGAAGTCTCCATTGGCCTAGTGTAAATTGGGTATCATTGGATCAACGCATTCTGGAGGAAGAGGCCAAATAACCTCATCCTCAGCCTTGGATGACCTGTGAAACGGTCCCATTATTCTCATCGTTCTCCTTTTTAATTCCGGGCCCCAAACCCCTAAACTAGTTGTGTGATACTGTGATTTATAAGAAATCTGTATATTTACATTCAGATCCCCAAATAAATATATTTCTTAATTACATTAAGGCTTCATCCATAGTTCCTGGTTTACAAATCCCCAAACCCTTGGGATTTCCTCAATAACAAGCAATGGGAGCGTCTTTTCTATTTGATCTTTTCTTCTCCGATTCTGAAGAGACTTTAGAGCCACAAAAGCAAAGTGGGTGTCTTATTATTTCTAACAGGCCCCTTTCTACCACAGCTGGGTTATGCTAGAAGAGTGACTTTGGCCCACACCTGTTGGTGGGGGGCTGGCTGCTGGGAACCTACCATGAAAAGAGGTGCCATCCCCTGGTTTCTGGGGAGTGGAGAGACTGGAGGTTGAGTCAGTCACCAGTACCAGAGACTTATTAGTCAGTTGCCCCTAATTAAAAAGGTCTTCTTAACCCAAAGTCAGAGCCTTTGGAGGTTTGCAGGTTGGTCAACAGTTGGGTGTGGAGAGGAGAAAGGTGGACCTGGAGAGGGCAGAGAAGCACCTCACCCTTTCCCCATTCCATCTGGTTATTCCTGAGTTGTATCCTTTTAGATAAACCAGTGATCTAATAAGTTAAACGTTTTTCTAGGTTCTGTAAACAACCCTAGCAAATTAATTAGATCCAGGGAAGGAGGGAGTCATGGAAACCATCAATCTGTAGCCACTCAGTGAGAAGCACAGGTTATAACCTGGACTTGCTTGAGTCCAGGGAGGTTGGGGGAGTTTCCTAGCCCTGAGCACTTACCCTGTGCAATCTGATGCAGTCTCTGGGTAGTGTCAGAATTGCGTGGACTTCTCCAACACAATGCTGGTGTTCAAAGAATTGCTAGTTGGTATGGGAAACCACCGCCTTCATGGGTTGGAAATTGCATCTCAGGACATGTCAAAGAATTTCAGAATACCTTTTCTCACCCTCTTTTTTTTGGGGGGGGGGACTAGATCTCACTATTTTTGCCTGTGGAACCACAGGCTCATGTTGCCTGGGGTACCGCATGTTGCCTGGGTCCCCAGCCTCAACTTCCCAGGTAGCTGGGATTACAGGCACACGCCACCATGCCCAGCTATATTTTTTTTGGAACTAGGTCTCGCTGTGTGCCCCCAGCGGGACTCAAACCATGATCCCTGTCCCCCACCACAGCTTCCTAGGCTGCTGCTTACAGGCATGCACCACCATGTCCAGCTTCTTCTCACCCTCTTGATATATGCATTGGGAGCACTCTTTCCTGGACTTTGTTTCTAAAGCCTGAAGTGTTTTATATTCTAACTGGTAACACACACCTTCCTGCTACCCATAGCCCGCATGACTGCCCTGACAGTTTTGCCTTTGGGACTTAAGGAAAGATAGGATCTGCCCTAAGATACACTAGCCTGCCAGAGTTGTAGTGTGAAATTCTAGGAATTATGATGAATGACAGTAAAAATAATTGAGATATTTCAAGTTCCTTTTTTTTGTGTGACCATAGTAGAATGAGTTTATTTGTGCTCTAAAATATTTCAGTTGCCTGTATGCACCTTTCTTCTGAGTGACTTCCTAGGTCATAGCCAACATAGATCTTGGACAGGAAAAAATACGGAATACTTCACAAATTTATATGTCACCCTTGTGCAGGGACCATGCTAATTTAATAAGTATTGCTCCAATTTTAGTGTATGCTGCCGAAGCAAGCACTCACGTTTTCTTTCTCCCCTTTTAGTCTGCGCCAGTATCTTGTGTTGTAAATTCTGGAAAAAATGCAGCTGATTTCTAATCCTTGCCAAATTTGCCATATGCCTCTGTTTAAGGGTCATCCGTAGGAAGGCCTCTAGATTATTAAGAGAATCCTGTTTCATACTTAGACCTTTGTTCCAGCAGAATTTACGACCTTAAATTTTTAGAGTGAACTTTGAAATAGAATTTGTTGTTAAGGATTCATCATTTTGTCCCATCATAATTTAGTATGCTAAATCAGTGGGGAAGGGAGAAACATTCCTTCTGTTTTCAGTGTGGATACAAAAGATTTATAATGCTGATCATTCATTTGCCTGTGTGTTTTCTTTTCAGGTGTTTCAGGAAATGAGTTTAGTATATTAAGATCACCAGGGTCTGTCGTTTTCCGAGATGGAAATTGGCCTATACCTGGAGAACGAATCCCAGATGTGGCTGCATTGTCCATGGGCTTCTCTGTGAAAGAAGTAGGTGTATTTTGGTTTTAATTTGCATCTGCTTCTGAAATTTTTTTATGTCTGTTAATAACCCAAAGCAAACTATAGTTAGTAGAAATTACAAAAGTAAAACTTGTATGTAGTTGGGAAAATTTTAGATCAGTGTTTCCTGCTCAGCTTATGAAAACAAATCATTATAAAGCACTAATTATATAATAGTTGGTTCATAGTAGTGAAGTTCTTTCTATACAAGAGAATGCATCTGTCCTATTATTGGGATAGCCGGGCACGGTGGCTCGTGCTTGTAAGCTTCAGCCTATGAAGCGGCCGGGGCTAGGGATCGCGGTTCGAGTCCCACCTGGGGCCCATAGCGAGACCTAGTTCCAAAAAACAGCTGGGCGTGGTGGCGCGCGCCTGTCATCCCAGCTACCTGGGAAGCTGAGGCTGGGGATTGCTTGAGTCTGTGGTACCCTGGGCAACAAGAGCCTGCGGTTCCACAGGCAAAAATAGCAAGACCTAGTCTCAAAAAAAAAAAAAATTATTTTTTTTCAGTACATGATGAAAGTTTATGTCTTTGTTAATTCAGGCTGCTGTGACAAAATACAATAGACCAAGTGGCTTATAAGCAACAGAAATTTATCTGTCTGGGGGCTGGAAGTCCAAGATCAGGGTACCAGATGGTCAGGTTCTGTTGAACTCCTTCAGAATCTGCTGACTTCTTGCATTTTCACATGGCTTGGGGAGAGAACTTTCTGTGGTCCCTTTTATAAAAAGACACAATCCCATTCATGAGGGCTCCATCCTCATGACCTGTCAGCTCCTAATGCCCCATCTCAAAATATCATCACACTGGGGATTAGAATTTCAACATATGAATTTGTGTGGGACACAAACATTCTCATCCTTTTCCTTTTAATTCCAGGTCCCAAACCCCTAAAATAGTCCATTGCAGTTTGTTATGAGTGACAAAATGTATATGCATCTTGCCTGAGTTTAGGAAGATAGTGTGGTCAGTAACTGTTTCCTAGAATTGAACACTGACCTGTTGTAATTGGCTGTTTGCTTGATTTTAGCAAAAAGAACTAGATCTATTCAAGATGAGTGATCTGAAGCTAAGACTAGAAGAAAGGAGATGCATGCAGTTTGTTTTATTACCTCCTCCCGCTTTACAAGTTTGGTGCTTTTGATGTGATCTCTAGATACCATCTGTCACTCAGAGATATTCCTCCTAGATCCTGAACACCCTTGAAACCAGGAACAATGTTTGGGAACTGCCTCTCTGCTGGGCCTGGGGAGAAAGGGGCATGGTTGAGGGAGGAACCCCTGATCTCCCTGCATGAACATGACCATCTACATTTAAGGATGAAATTTGTCCCACTTCTTTACAAACTTAAATTTTACTCTATATTACGGTTAGAATAACTTTTAGAAACAGTTATTAATAAACTAGTATGACGTATTTCTAGCAGGAATTTTGTTTTATTTTTGAAGAGTCTAAAGAGAAGATTTGAATCAACAGTTGCTCCATTGGAAGATGAAAGTGATGCTTAGTAAGGGCAAAAATTGATGTGAGGTATGAGTATGTCCTTGGTTGTAGAAGACAATATTTTTTAAGCTAGAACTTGAAAAGTACCCATAATTTGTTTACTTGCCAACTTTTGCCCACAAAAGTTTGCGATGACTTACTCTTAGATCTTGTTTCAAATCTGTTTTAGAAAATGAAGGAAGTAGAAGTCAACATCCTTCATTATGAGAGTGCAACTATTACTTTCAATAAAACATTTACTTTCCTTGTGAATTTTCATGACCAGTGTCAATCCAGAATCCCTCAACTCCACTTGCTGGATGCCATGGGGGGAATAATTTTCTGAGCTGATATTTATGCACCCTTTGTGCCTTTCAATGTTTAGGACCTTTCTTGGCCAGGACTTGCCGTGGGGAATCTCTTCCATCGTCCACGGGCTACTGTTCTGGTGATGGTGAAGGGAGTAGACAAACTCGCTCTACCTCCAGGCAGTGTCATTTCATACCCTTTGGAGAATGTGAGTATATTTATTATAAAATATTAAACAGCTGTATTTTTTAATTGTCAGTGATCATGATGAATTGTGTCTTTTTTAAAATACATTGATAAGTAAAACATGATTTCTTGCTTTTTAAATGATGTGAGGATTCTGTATTTATTGAGACTTGGCTGATTTCTGGGTAAAAGTACTTTCTAAGATAAGAGGTAGAGAAATGCCCCACTCAGAATAGTCCAAGGTTCAAAAAAGAGAAGCCAGTTAATTGTGTATTCTGCTGACATTTCTTGGGCATTATCTTGTCACCTTTCCCTCAGAATTTTACCTCATTTTTGTGTAAGGAAGAGACTCGAGTCTATTTCGCTCTCTTACTTACTCAGGCAGTAGGATTGATTGAGCTGTTGTGAGAGCGCCGCCTTCCACTACTAGCATGTTGAACTCTCCGGTGCATTCTTACGTGGAGGACTGTACTTCAAGGAAGGGATACACACAGGTGCCTCACATGAACAGGAAACTCAAAGCCACAGTGATGAGCAGGAGCTGGAGCTAAGGTTGTGTTCTCTGCAGTAAGCAGGCACTGTAAAATGCTGTCTTGCTCTTGAAAGGAGGATTAATAATACCCCTGCTGCCCAGGGTCTACTATGGGAAGCTGGTGTCTCTATAGGACCCAAGAATCCCCTAAGAGAAGTGCCATTCTGAAGTGGTATGTACCAAATCCACACCACCCACTCAAAGGAGAAACCACCACCTTTGGTTTATAAAAAATGAGATTAAGTTAAATTTTACAACACTTAAATACCATGAGAAATGTCAGCAGGTGCAGCAAACAGGATTCATCTATCTAGAACTACAGATAGTAGACCAGTCTCAAAAAGAGATTAAAAAATACATGCATTAGAATTGTAAAGCAGTAAAGAAGGCATAGAAATGATTAGACATTTAAAAAACATTTTTTTTGGCCAGGCGTGGTGGCATGTCCCGGTAGTCCAAGCACTGGGAAGCAAGAGGTCTGGGATTGTTTGAGTTTGCGGATTCGAGACAACCCCAGGCAACATAGTCACCAAATAAATAAATAACACTTTTTTTGATACATGGTCCTTTCATTGCCACTCCTAAGCATTGCATAATTTGTATCAGTCTCCTTAACCCTTGAGTTTAGAACTATTTGATGTATGGGGGTTCTTTTAAAATAATTTTTAATTTTTCAATTTCTAATTTCATTGTATTATGAGAGTGTGGTCTGTATGGTGCTGATTTTTTTTTTTTTTTTTGAGACTAGGTCTCTCTATTTTTGCCTGTGGAACTGCAGGCTCTCGTTGCCCGGGGTACCACGGACTCAAGCAATCCCCAGCCTCAGCTTCCCAGGTAGCTGGGATGACAGGCATGCGCCACCATGCCCAGCTATTTTTTGGAACTAGGTCTCGCTACCGGCCCCAGGCGGAACTCAAACCGTGATCCCTAGCCCCGGCCGCTTCATAGACTGAAGCTTACAGGCACGAGCTACCGTGCCCAGCCCTGTATGGTGCTGATTTTGGCATTTTTTGCTGCAGACTTTCTGGTGGTCTAGTATAGATTATTCCAAGCAGACATTGTATGCTTACCAAAAAAATATGCTTATGTGCTTACAAACGAGGTGCAAGGCAAAGCCCAATAAACAAAGTGTCTGTATCATATAAAACATCCTTTCTGACCATAATGCTGTTAAATCTGAAATAACAAAGTATCTTAGAGATGTAGAAACAAAAAAAAGCTACGTGACTCTAGTTTTAAAGCACACTGAGCACCCAGCAGGCCAAAGCCAAATGAATCTTAGACATAGTAAAATTGAAGAACCTCAAAGGACACTGAAAATCTTAACCATTAGCAAAGAGAGAAGATGTCATGACACAAGAATGAGAGTAGAATGATAACAGGTTTTTCATCATTGCCATGAAGGACCAGGAAAGCAAGAATGGGAAAACATTAATTGTGTAGTATAAGCTAAGCTGAAAATATTATTTATGTAGTCATAATCAAGAAGTGATGTTGAGGGAGGCTGAGGTTAGGGATCACTTGAGTCCTCGGGTTCAAGACTACCCTCGGCCATATAGCAAGACCTATTCTCAAAAAAATAGTCAGCGTGGTGGTGTGCGCTTGTAACCCCAGCTATCTGGGAGTCTCAGGCTAGGGATAACTTGAGTCCATGGGTTTGGGACTACCCTGGGAAACATAGCGAGACCTAGTCTCTTAAAAAAAGAAAAAAGAAATGATGCTGACCTAATGAAATTTATATAACTCTTTTTTTTAAACTATACAGTTTATTTCAGGTTTAGAATGTATAAATAAAAGAAAATTAGGATACAACAAGATATCAGTATGCAAATTAGGAAACAACCATATATCAATATGACAAATATTATAAGTTTTAAAACTTTAAGACAACATGAAATTTGGATACAATTATAGAAATAACAAATGGGACTCGGCCTTTTCCACTAATTTGAAATGCAAGCTGCGTATGCCAAACGATTTATAGCAAACAAGTACTTTTCTAGTAGCAACTCATCTATTATATGGATCCTTAATATTTTGCTTTAGCAATGTAGAAGAACTGTCTTTGCTGCTGATACAAGTAGAAACCTAAGAGAGTCATAGATAAGGCATCTATTAAAGATACAGAATGAATGTATTCTGTAAAGATACAGAATGAATGAATACAGAAAGATTCCAGAATGAACACAACTCTATTTGCAGCATGCAGCTTATGTATTGTCATCAGTTTTTAAAAATACATCCAATATAGTTCCTTTTGTGGTCTTTATGATGATCCCAAATAAATAACTTTTTGAAATACTGAAAAAAAAAAAAAGAAATAACAAATGGGGATGTTCTCCAATATCCTAGATAGGTGATTTTTTTAAAATAATTTTTGGAATTTTTTTGTGGGAAGAAAGCAAGTTACATAGATGGGTATACATATTACAAATACCATAATTATGAAATTATAACCATGCAAAATAATATATTATTTACTGATATATGATTTAAGAGTTTCAAATACCACTGGAATGGCAAACATCAAATCTAGTGTACTAATTATTATGAAAATTATATAACTCTTGGGAGGCTGAAGAGAAACAGTGTGTGGGAACATGGGCTGTGGTTGGTGGTGTAGAGAGTTAAATCCTTTTTTCTATAATGGGCAGTAAATAGATAATGCCTAATACTAAAAAAATCCAGATGTAGTGATATAAACATGATTTAAAGGTGGTGGTAAAAAGAAAAAAGTAAAAGAATTTGCAAATGAGTGCCTCAGAGAATTGGAAGGGGAGGGGAGGGGCAAACATTTTTTTAAAGCCAACAGGAAAGTTGGAATATAGATAATTTATGATTAAGGAGAAAAACCAGAGTGCAAGTTATCAAATTACCTGGAATTGAATGTCAGTGCACCATATGTGAAAAACTAGGGTGCAGCTAAAATAGTAAGGAAAGGGAAATTTATAGCCTTAAATGCACATCTTAAACAATTTAAAAGAGTCGAAATGAGTGAGCTAAAAATACCAGAAAATTTTCGGAGTATGTATAAGGGAACAGTAAAGATCCTAAGATAAGAATTTTTTTCATCTTCAGAAGGATTTTTTTTAAGAGAGTAGGTCTTGCTATGTTGCCCATGGTAGTCCTGAACCCATGGACTCAAGTGATTCCTAGCCTCAGCCTCCCAAGTAGCTGAGATACTGGCGTGCCCCACTGCGCCCAGCTAGAAGGATTATTTATTATTTTGTCTTATGATTTCTGTGAAAATTGTGAAAGATCCCTTTAAAGTAAATATATATAATTCAGAAATGCCATTAAGATGTTAACATACAATCCTGGACAAACAGATTTGCCTCAAGCAGGGTGCGGAGGTGTGTGCCTGTAATCCAAGAGCTGGGAGGCAAGAGGCCAGGGATCACTTGAGTTCATGGATTCAAGACTACACCGGGCAACATAGTGAAACCTGGTCTCGAAAAAGCAGCCGGGTTCAGCTGAGAGTTCACACCCTCAGGCTGCTCTTCTCTTTGGGGCTGGGTTCCTATTGAACTTTTATGTCCCAGCCCCTGACACAGGTGGAGGAGCCACCCAACACCATCATGTTGCCTGTCTACCAGAGGAAGCTCTTGTTTGCTTTGTAGAGAACAGCCAGTATCATCTGAGCACAGGCCAGGGCCGTGCCCAATATATGGGTCAGGCAGGGGACTGGTAAATTTGATATGCAGTTCTGTCATACAACCAGTGGCAAAGTCAAGCAGCAGCCTGGAGTCACCATACTCTCAGATTGGGCACTACTCAGCTGAGTAAAGTTGCAGAGGGCCCAAGCCCCCTCAGCAGCGGGAGCAAGGGTTGAAAGAGGTTGCAGGCATTGGTGTTGTAGAAGGTCAGGCGCCAGATGCTGCTGTCTACCCCTGGAAGTGCCTCTTTGGTGTAGATGGTGTTCAGGGAGACTCAGGCTAGCTAGCATGCCAGAGAGGGTGCCCATCAAGACCAGGTGCCCTCTGCCCCCTCCTGGTCACACCAAGCAAGTGGCCACCGTTGATGCTGCAGATGGACAAGGCATAGGAGGTGGTCTGTGAGCAGAAGGTAAGAGTAGCACAATGAAGCCAGGATTGAAAGGGGCTCAGGTTATTGAAGGCCATACCCACATACTTGAGGTTGAGGCCTTTGAAGGTGGTCAGGCCCATAAACACCAATAGGGTCAAGATGCTCTGGGCCACTCTGGGGTCTAGGTGCAGGTGGGGAAGTCCATCACACCAGGGGAGCAAGTGACCAGTGACTTTGCACAGCAGTATGGTTGCCAGGCACTGGTAGAAAGTGACAAAGTGGCCGGGCATGGTGGCGCATGCCTGCAGGTGGCAACCTAGGAAGCCACGGCTGGGGTCAGGGATCACGGTTCAAGTCCCGCTGGGGGCTAGTAGCGAGACCTAGTTCCAAAACAATAGCTGGGCGTGGTGGTACGTGCCTGTAATCCCAGCTACCTGGAAGGCTGAGACTGGGGATTGCTTGAGTCTGTGGTACCCCAGGCAACATGAGCCTGTGGTTCCACGGGCAAAAATAGTGAGACCTAGTCTCCAAAAAAAAAAAAAAGTGACAAAGGGGGGCGGTGTCCAGCAGGTATTTGTTAAGGAACAGTGTGGAGATGGAGGTTATCAGTAAAGAGAGACCGTCAGTGCAGTCCGCAAAGCCTGCGCCAGAAAGGCCTCTGCATCTCCGGAGGGTCAAGAGCCCCCAGTAGTGTCGTGCAGAACTCTGAACTCCTTCAATGGGGCCCTTTTCATGAGGGAAGTGGGTCACTCTGGAGTAAGGGCAGCAAGTTCTCTTCTGCTTTCTGCAAGTGGCACCCCTCAACTGTATATGAGAGTAGCCTAGAGGCCCCCTACTTTCCTACTTTCCTCTTGAGTGGAGATGTTCTGCTTTGGGGTGAGCTTTGCAACTGGCGCTACCTTGAGGGGACTCTTGAGTAAAGGCACAGAGAAGGGGTGAGGGACACGCTAAAATTGGACCTTATAGGGGACATGGGCCTTGGGCCTATGAGGATCAGTCCCTGGAAGAGACTGGAGAGGAGTGGAAGATGGGGAAGAAGGAATGCAGTGCTAAGGTGCTAGAAAAGTGAGGGGCAGTGGAGAGAGCAGGGCCTAGATTCAGAACTATGCTTTTGTAGCAGGAGGTAGAGCATTTAGGGAGTTGACTGGGGAGAGCTGGGGGCATGGAAGTGAAGGGAAGTTGGAAAGGGGAGGGCCTTGGAGGTCAGAGGTACAAAGGAAGAAGACCAGTTCCCAGATCCAGTCTGAACCAGGACTCCCCGTTTTCCTGAGGTCTATATAGCTTTTTTTTCTTCTTCACAGTGTGGTGTTCACCATGTACTACTTCTCCTGTTTGATTGCTAGGGTTTGTTACCTTTTATCTTCAACTTTCTGCCATTGCACTAGGTGGAATGAGGCTAGAGAGTTTGTGTTACATGTTCTTGTATTCCTTCCAGACTTGAGGAGGTGGATTGTATGATTGCAAAAGGAGAGCACTTGTGGCTGACTTGGCACTCTTGGTATTATGTTCTTGCCAGTTTGAGCTCTCTTCCCCCTTCAGTTGCACGTGAACTTATTTTAAGAGAATTTTGGGAGGAATTATTAATATGCATCTTAGATAAGAGAACAAATTGATTATATTTCATAATATAAAATTGACGAACTTAATTTTGATGATAGGAATAATCAGATTTATGTAATTTATGTAATATTTATTTCTGCCTTACCATATTAGTATTAATTAGCTACCTATAAACATGAACCTTTTAACAACAAAGAGATTACGTTTTTAAAGCAACATTTAAGAAATCTCCATTAAAAATACTACGATATTACATGTTTTAATACAATAATATTGAGAATTAAATAATTTTTGAAGGGGAAAGTTATTGTATTTTTTTTAATAATGAAGAGCAAAAGCAGATTTATAGTGATAGAAAGTAAAAGTTTAGTTACCCTTGGAGGTGGAAGGAGTGGATGGACAGAGTGAGAATGTTCTGTTTTGCTCTTGTTGGTTCATAATGACTATCCATTTGTACACATTCCCTAATCTATTACCCCAAGATTTATGTACTATACTGTATGTGTATTTTAATAAAAATTTTTAAAAAAAGACTTTACCACAACTAGTTATTTCAATTTAACAATATTTCGTGGTCCTGGGGTAAAAGCTTCAAAAATTTTTTTCCCATGCCAAAACCTTGGGTCTGCACTGTTAAAGCTTCAAAATTCTTGTGACTTCCTTTATGCCCTGTTTAAGAGTCTTCAGTCTCTCTGAAGAGAAACCCTAAACCTTTAATTGCTTTAGAATTTTTGAAGTGAAAAAATGAGGCCCTGTTTCTCTTTCAGTTAAATTCTTCAAATTCCTCTGACCTTTGAAATGTGCATTGATACTTTATGCTTAATCGGTATTGAAACCGGGTGTACTGGTACTTAAAACACATGAATGACCACCAGCAGTGGCAGTATGTAAGTCAGTTTTTGTTCTCAATTGGCTGATGTTTCCCATTAAGGTGCATTGGGAGGTAGAAACTCATTGGTCCAGTGGGGGCTGTTGAATCTTCCCTGCCCTCAAAAGGGCTCTTTGGCTTTAGATGTGATTTGGATCTTTTGAATTTCCATAGAAAATGTGGGGTTTGTTTGTTTGTGTTTTAAAGGCTGAGTTTTTTTTTTAATGCCATCTGAATGATCTTCCCACATTGTCTCTGGTAGTAATTAACTAACTTCTTACTCTTAAATTTCAGGCAGTTCCTTTTAGTCTTGACAGTGTTGCAAATTCCATTCACTCTCTATTTTCTGAAGAAACTCCTGTAATTCTGCAGTTGGCTCCTAGTGAGGAAGTAAGTGATAAGCTTTTAAGATGATTTTAAAAATAAACTTTTTTATTATTAAAAATTTAAAGCTAATTTTACAAAAAAAGTTCTGTTTATTGGAATTAATTTGTGGATTGTAACGGAAAATTTTGGATTGTTGCAGAGAGTATATATGGTGGGGAAGGCAAACTCGGTTTTTGAAGATCTTTCAGTAACTTTACGACAACTCCGCAATCGTCTGTTTCAAGAAAATTCTGTTCTCAACTCTCTTCCCCTTAATTCTCTGAGTAGGAACAATGAAGTAAGTAATGCCATTGTTGAGTGAATGCGTATCATTGCTAATGTCCCACTTTTTATATTCCTGCCGTTAGAACATCGTCAGAGTTTAGTCTCTGATACAGAAAGTGTTGAAGTGAAATAAGCAACAGGACCTCATTGTAGTGGGCCAGAATATTCTGATGCCCTGAAGGAAAACCAATTTAAGAGTTTGGATGCTTTATCGAAAATACGGCTTTTGAGTGATAACCACTGTGGTGGGAAATGACTGTTGCTCTCTGTTTGGAAATGATGTTAATGTTTTATATGCATTTTCAGTTGAAATGAACCTGCCAAATGGAAGACAGTTGCCATAAATTCACTTACATGTTTAACACCTGTAATATATTGTATATTCCTTGATAAATGGCAAATACAGATCTGACACAAATTTAAAGTAATGTTCCTCTCTTGGCTCTCTGCAGGTCGATCTTCTCTTTCTTTCTGAACTGCAAGTGTTGCATGATATTTCAAATTTGGTAAGTAGGAATCAGTCTGGTAAATTTTTCAGTTCTATTTGTTTTGATTCCAGAAGATACATCTAGAGAATTCTTGAGTGATAGTGAAACAAGCTGAAAAGCTTGGTCCTTTTTCCCTAGGTTTATGGTGCCATGTAAGTTGGGAAATTGGTGGTATTGGGAATTTCGAATTTATGTTGCATTCAAGTTATTTTGCATTTCTACTTTTAGGAGAGGCAGTAAATATATTTCCAAGAACACAGACCTGGAAGTAAATGCATCCTAGTCATAGTCCAGACTTGATTGTTGATTTCTTGTCCGGCATCAAGACTTACTTCATATATCTATGTCTTTGGCTCAAAAAGAAACAATAGTTTAGTCCTATCAACCAAATTAGCAAAGGAGTAAATCTGTCTGAAGGATATTCGCTTTTTTTTCCCCTTTGGTGAATGAATTTTTTTAAATCCTCCTGTGACTCAAATAGAAAAACTTACCTATTTGCTGTCATCTGAAGTTGTTACCCATACTTTTTCAGTGGGATTAGTTCTGGGAGCCTGGAAACATAGTGCTAAGAACTGGCAGGGTGGTTTGGGAGGGCATATAGGAGGTGTCTGCTCTCTGAGCACCAGTAAACATTCTTTCCTGGGATCAGACTGGTCTTGCCATCTGTTCTTTCATACCCTTGCCCATGTCTGAGTTTTTTTAATTAAGGCAATTTTTAAAGAACTTTTATTAAGAAATCAGGGAATCATCACTATTCCTTAATGTGTTATTGACATTGTATTTATCGGGAACTCCTGTTCACACCAATTATTTTAGACTATTTGTATGTTGTGCACTCTGGTGCAGTTCTGTTCATTGTCGTTCAGTCAGGTGTACAACTTCAACTGGCTGTGTTTGACATTGTTTTATCCACTTCTTTTTGTTCCCATAAGTTGTCTCGACATAAGCATCTAGCCAAGGACCATTCACCCGACTTATACTCACTGGAGCTGGCAGGTTTGGATGAAATTGGGAAACGTTATGGAGAAGACTCTGAACAATTCAGAGATGCTTCTAAGATCCTTGTTGATGCTCTACAAAAGGTAAGTTATTGATGACCTATGAGAGGTTTGGGTATAATTGTTTCACTTTTAGCCTCTTAGTGGAAAAATCTCCTTAGTGAAACACTGCTGATTGCAGGCTTACCTTTAGAGGCCTGCTAGTTTTAATGACCAAGGGTGAAGTAGGTTAAAGGTATGTGTTGGGATGTCTGTTTCTAATATTGGCAATAGCAAAGGAAATGAGCATTTCCCTAGGAATAAATAGCACATTTCCATCATGGTAAAATTACATGACATAAATTGACCATATAAGCCGTTTTTAAATGTACAGTGCTTTGGCATTAAGTACATTCACACCTGTGCAGCTGTTTGCTACCGTCCATCGCCAGAACTTAACAACTACCCTACCTGATACTGTCCCCATTAAACACTGATGTGTTTAATTTGATTCTTTGATGATCAAAGAATACTTAGCACAGTACCAGATTCTTTAGTAGATTCTGCTCCTGAAGTTACCTACCTACAGTCCTTCAAGAGTACAGTGTCAGTTAAATCTTTGTAGATTTTTGTAATTAACCAGAGACCACCTGGGAAGATTTCATTTCCTTTTCCTACCTTCCTTTGCCTGATTTATATGCCAGCAAATTCATCTCTTAAGGTCATTTTATTTTGAACATTTAAATATATATTAAGATAGTTGATTTCATGAGTGAATAGATAAGTATATGTTCGTGTAGCTGCCCATTAACTTTACAATAATTTTAATTAGTATGTATTTGAGATTCACAGTAATATCAATAATTTCAGTTTGCAGATGAAATGTATAGTCTTTATGGTGGGAATGCAGTGGTAGAATTAGTGACTGTCAAATCATTCGACACATCCCTTATGAGGAAGACAAGGACTATCCTTGAGGCAAGAGAAGAGGTGAGTGCATTTTTAGACCCTGCTTTAAAATTGTAACTTATAAAAAAATCCTATCACCTACATCCTGTATCACCTGTGGGTGAGATGAATGAATGGTCAGCCAATCTGAAGCCAATTTCAATTAAAACATAACTTCTTCTCCCCACAGGTTAAGTATGTTTTGCCAGTGATACACTTCTTTGGGATTATAATCTGATAATGCAAGAATTTGAGTTATGGATAAAATTAAATCTCAAAGCCAGTAAGGTCATTCCAATAGTGGTGTTACAAGGAGACATTGGAGTCAATGTGAGCTGTGTTGCTCTCTCATCCTGTGGAGTCTTTTTCCAGGAGCTACATTGTGTGGCACAGATGTCATTTTCCTGGATCTGCTATGTACATGCTTTATAATTTGATATTTTACAATTTTTTTGGTTGGGATCTTGCTTTGAGCTTAAATTTTAGGAGGTCATAGGCAAGACTGCCAGTCATAGTAAAACGTGTGTGTGTGTGTGTGTAGTTTACACGTATGTACTTACGTGCACACATGCACAACTACAAGAGCAACAGTGTGGGTACTCCAAGAGCATTGTTCACATTTGGCTTCATCTCTTGGAGTAGTCAGGTTCCCAGTCATTTCTAGACATTTCCCTTTGGGCTCATTTGCATCTCCCACCCTGCCTTGGGAGTGGATGTAAAGTCAGTCAAAGGTAGTATCACTTCAAGATATTCTAGACATGACTGGTTTGAGATCCTTTCATTCTAAATTGAATTGAAATGGAAGGCGCTCTACAAATACTTCTATTACATGAACTGAGATAGAGGGGAACAGGCTCTATTTACCTTTCCAGACTGATTCTCCTCTGCTAGAACTCTAGCTCCTTCTCCCCTAGCACTTAGCGCCTTCTGTTTGGCCGCACTGGCCTTGTCTTGAGATGCTATGTGCTATGAGAGTACGTGGTCAGGGGACTGCTACAGACAGGACAGTAGGCTAGACAGTCCCCAAAGCTTCCTCATTCTAAGAATACCTAGTAATGGGCCGGGGCGTGGTGGTGCACGCTCGTAATCCAAGTGCTGGGAGGCTGGGGGGCCAGGGATCACTTGCGTCCGCAGGTTCAAGACTACCCTGAGCAACATAGCAAGACCTAGGCTCTAAAAAATAGTGGGGCATGGTGGCACGTTCCTGTAACCCCAGCTACCTGGGAGGCTGAGGCTAGGGATCCCTAGAGTCCACAGGTTTGGGACTACCCCAGGCAACATGGCAAGACCTAGTCTCTAAAAAAATACATCTAGTAATGATAGATAAAAAATAAAAATTTTGGGCTGGGCACAGTGGCTCGTGCCTGTAAGCTTCAGCCTATGAAGCGGCCGGGGCTAGGGATCGCGGTCCGAGTCCCACCTGGGGCCCATAGCGAGACCTAGTTCCAAAAAAAATATCTGGGCGTGGTGGCGCGCACCTATAATCCCAGCTACCAGGGAAGCTGAAGCTGGGGGTTGCTTGAGTCTGTGGTACCCCGGGCAACGAGAACCTGTGGTTCCATGGGCAAAAATAGCGAGACCTAGTCTCAAAAAAAAAAAAAATTTTTTTTTGCTGTGCATTTTTGCTCTCAGAAAAGTAAGGGAAATTTTTATGGAGCAAGTAGAGAAACTTAAAAATTGTAGTAAGCAGGCTGCCTTAGGGACATGTCCAGTTGAGTTACCAGGAACCTGGAAACAGCATCTTTAACTCCTGAACATGGGTGGGAGTTGGGGCTGGGCACAGTGGCGTGCGCCTTTAATCCCAGCCTAGGAAGGGAGGCTGAGACGAGGAATTGCTTGAGTCCGTGGGTTTGAGACCCACCTGTAGCAACATAGGGAGACCTATTCTCAAAAAATAGCTGGGCATGGTGGCACACACCTGTAATCTTAGCTACCTGGAAGGCTGAGGATGGGGATCACTTGGGTCCATGGTATCCCGGACAACATAGTGAGACCTAAAAAAAAAAAAAAAAAATGGGTGGGAGTTGGAAAAGATCCTACCACGTAAAGTTGGGGCCATGAGAGGGTTCAGTGAGAGGGTTCACGGGAAAGTAGTTTGCCCACCAGGAAAGGGAGAGCGGCAGCTTAGGTGCTGTGTAGTTGGGGTATGTGTTGGGGGTAGGATGTCTCCCAAGCACTGTTTAACCACAGGATCACTTTTGTGTGGGTTTAGGACTCAAGTTTATATTACTCTCAAGTCTAGGATGCTTCAGGCCAAGAAATTAACATAAATTCTGGCCCCTGGTAAAAGGTGGCACCCAGCAAAAGCAAATGCAGACCTCTGATAGGACACATTCTCCACACAAGCAAGCCATAGTGGAGAGAGGGCCCCTGTTGCCAGTCTCACGAATGTGAACACTGAACATGGCATAACACAGGTGGTGCCAACTGCCTTGAGTTTGTGGTAGCTAAAACCTCATATGGCTGATTAGGTCCCTCCCCCAAGAACTTCAAGTAATAGAATGTGGGTATGGACCATAAAATGATTTAAACTGATTAAAGAAATAAAACAGTCAAACAAGTTTTTAAAAGCAAATTTTAACTTAATGGGAGCCCTTTAAAGAACTAAGATTCTTTCAGTGTCAACACTAGACCTGCTAATTTTGCATGAAGTCACTCCCAAGAGAATTATACAATTTGAAAAAGGTACCCTTGTTTGAGAAGCAAGTTTTACAGAACTAAATTACTCTGTCTACTCTGAGGCATTAGATTGAATTTATGAATCAGCTGTTTTAATGGATAAATTGAGTTTATTGGAAAATAGTTTCCCATAAAATTCATGCCAAATGTGGTAAGGGCAAGAATTGGGTGATACCAACCTTACTTACTGTTAGGTTTCTGGCAAAGGGAGAGCGAGCATTGGAGACAAAGAGGTGAAGAGACTAGGAGCTAGTAGAGAAACAGGCTCTTTATAGGGGAAAGAAGCCTGGGTGGTTGTCTCACATAACCCAGAGCGGGAGCTGGGAGAGCAGGCCTGGCTACATGGCTATGTCCTTTTTATCTGGTCCCAGAGGAGTGGGAATTCGATCAGGCAGGATTGAGGGTGAGGGGGTGTCAGGTAGGTGATGGTTTCCCTCTGGCCAGACTTACTCAGGTGGCCTGGGGGAGGTGGGCTCCTTTGATGTTGCCTGACTCAGTGACTCAGTGGGTTGGGGGTTAAGGTAATTGGTATGAACAGGAAGGAATTTGGGAGATCATCCTTTCACTTACAAGGTAGTAAATTCGCCTTTTTAATATAAGTAATCTAAAATCTAAGGTTTAGCCAGGTGTGGTGGTACACACCTGTAATCGCAGTTACCTGGAAGACCGAGGCTGGGGATCACTTGAGTCCATGGATTCAAGACAACACTGGGCTTGAATCTCTTAAAAATAAAAAAATTTGATTTAATCTAAAAAATAAAATCTAAGATTTAGTTTTTGTTAAACTTGATAGACTAAAACTAACACTTTGAGAGGGGAGGTTGGTACCAAAGATTTCTTGGCACACCATTGTGCCCTGCCTCCAGTCTGACTCACCACCTCATCAGCTTTAATCATTCCTTTGTATCCAGTGTCTGCTCTCAGCACTGTGCTGACAGTCTCGCCTGCTTCACAGAGTAAAAGAGGCCTTCAGCTTGAGGTTTCTTTTTAGGGTGATGAAATGTTCTAAAATTAGACTGCAGTAATGACTGCAACTCTGTAAATGCACTAAAATTCACTGAATCATGTACTTTAAATAAGTGGAGAAGGGACCCATTTACCAAAAAAAACAAAAAAAGGGGGGGGGAGGCGGGGGACAGTGGGGGTAGGGTAGGGAGACAAACCTGATCTTGTCACTTCTTCCTTGAGACCTGTGGGTGCCTTGCTGCCTCATTGCCTATGGGCTCAGGGCCAGCTTCTCAGTAGCTTCCCTGCCTCTAGCTTCACCTCCTGCAATTTTCCTACTTTTTTATTTCCTAGCCAGAATAAACTGTTTTCACTCCCTTTGTCAGAAGGAATTTCTAATGGATCATAGATAAGTATATAACATGTAATAGTGGTTAACAAAGACTCACAGGAATTTTAGCACTACACAATTGAGCAGTTGTTCTCCAAAGCTCCGTCTTATTCCCCCACCTTCACCATCTAGAAGTAATTGCTTTCCTGAATATTATGTTGTCATTCCCTTGCTTTGCTTTGCTTTGGTTGCATATGTATTTGTTCTTAGAAAATGTTTAGTTTTACCAGTATTAGAAATGGAAGCTCCCCAGGTCGCTACACACACAGCTGTAGTTGAGCCCTTTCAGTGCTCTATATTCCATTGTGTAGCTGTACCACCATCCTTCCTTCTGATGGTAGATGCCCTTGTCCATGTCCCTTGCCATGAGTGTCAAAGGGTTCCTTGGGAATGGGCTTGCTGGGTAACAGGAGAGGCACACCTTCCGTTTGAACTGGTATCTCCAAATTTTCTCAAGCAGTTGGACCAGTAAACAGTTCCACCCATATTCTCTTCGTTGTCCCTCTGCTTTTAAATAGCTCTTATGCCAATTAGAAAAAATTTGTTAAATCACTCTTAACTATTAAATTGAAATAATTTTTTTCTTAAAATTCATTCCTCTTCTGTTCTTTTTTCATTGTAGGGAACCCCAACAACTCCTTACAACCTTGCATATAAGTATAATTTTGAGTATTCGGTAGTTTTCAACCTGGTCCTTTGGATCATGATCGGCCTGGCCTTGGCTGTGATTATCACCTCTTACAATATTTGGAACATGGATCCTGGATATGACAGCATCATTTATAGGATGACAAATCAGAAGATTCGAATGGATTGAACTTTCGTCTCACCAAACATAGAAAAGGGTTTGGAAATTGATATTTTGTTAAAATTAATCTTTTGGTGTAGTTTAAAGTTGGTAGTACACTTTAAATTTATAAAAAAGCAAACCTTGTTCTCTATTTTGTGTGTGCCTGTGGTGTTTTTTAGAGTGAATTAGAGTATTGATATGAATTGGTTTATGTGATATAGATTCCATATTATGCTTGAATATTATAACCATTTAATATAATTTCATTCCATTTACTATTTGGAAATATGCACTGAAATGTAAGACATTTAGAATAGCTTGTGTTATTTATGTTGGAAAAATGCACTGAATTTACTGGAGAAATTTATGAATGCTTAACTTCCTTACACAGGATAGGTGAAATATTTGGGCAGTGATATTCTATGAACTATTTGTAAATGTCTTAATTTGATGTAAATATCTCTGAAAGAAGAGAACAGACTCCTTAGACTTGGAACTGCTTCTGATTTACTGAAGATAGCTGTTTTTTAACCTCTTCTGAAAGTTTGGTGATCCGGATGGTCTGGTATAGGGATTAAAAATATATTGATCTAAGAAGAAACTGGATTTGTGAACGTATAGATGCTTGTAATTATATATACAAAAACAAGAATTGGGGGGACTTCTTGGGGCATGAATATAAAATCTTTATCTTGGTAACTTTTCCCCAGCGTAAGTTACTATGGTTTGTGGTACAACGTATTTTCATAGGATATTAAGTGGAAGTAGATACTGCCTACTTTTCATGTGGAAGTGGACCAATGTCTATAAAGAGTGACAAATAAAGTTAATAATGAATCCAAATTTGTGTCATTTCAATACTAAATCTATTTTATGTTGCAAGAGTCTAACTTAACATTTTTACTTAATCAGAGTTGCCCATTTTACTAGTTTCATAATAGTTAGATTTTTTTTAATTTATTCATTCTCACTGCCTCCTGAGGTTCAGTACTACTATAAGGAAGACACAGTAATTACTATTCTTATAACTGAATTTATGCAGAATATGATAAATACAGAGCACTTAGATGTGGGAAAAGCTTAACTTTCCCTATAACATTGTATTTGACTTTTTAAAAATTTGAAACCTAAGCTGGGCACGGTGGCGCGTGCCTGTAAGCTTCAGCCTATGAAGTTTCTGGGGCTACGGATTGCGGTTCGAGTCCCGCTCGGGGCAACGAGACCTGGTTCCAAAAAAATAGCTGGGCGTGGTAGTGCACGCCTGTAATCCCAGCTCCCTGGGAAGCTGAGAGTGGGGATTGCTTAAGTCTGTGGTACCCCAGGCAACGAGAGCCTGCGGTTCCACAGGCAAACATAGCGAGACTTAGTCTAAAAAAAAAAATTGAAACCTTTTATATTTTATTGAAGTAACATTGTATTTAACATAAAAGTTTCAGTTGTTCATCATTGAAAATCATCAGTGTGGATGTACTACATTAGATTTACCACTCAAAGTCCAAGTTTACTCTTCACCCCTTTCCTCCTTCCCTTCTGGTAGCCACTAATTGATCTGATAGTCTAAAAGGTTTTGTTTCATTTAGTTTAGTTGTTTGTTTTTTCTATATACTACATATGAGTGAAATCATAGTGTTTCCTATAGCATTTTAAAAGTTGAACAAACAGTTGTTTAGAATATGAAGGACTATCAAAGATTATAATTTTGTTTCTTGAAGAGGTGTGATCCTATGCTTCTGAATCACATACAGCACTGTAAACCAATGTTACGTCAATTAAAAGAGAAAAATAAGAATTTACAGTTTAGTATCTTAAGTTTTATGATGATATAGCAAAGTTACTGTACGAGAAAATTACCGTCGTGCTGCCCTGCTCCTGGGAACCCTACTTGGATTTAGTATTTGGCTGTTTCTGCCTAATCTTAGGACAGATCGTCAAATTATTTGTGAGATGCTGGCAGGTTTGAGAAGATAGACCCTGTTTGTTGTGTTTTTTGCCACTTAATGCACAATATCTTTGACAATTACAGTGAAACCTAAGAGTGGAAGAAATTTTTATTTTCTGTTTGCCTCTCATTGAACTATAACAGTGAAGCTAGTAACTCCACGAGGGAAAAAACTGCATTCTAAAATCACTCAAGTATTCTTCAGCTCTATCCCCTGCTGAGTTTGTGGGGTTGAGCATTTTTTTGCTGGCTACCCCCAAAAATCTCAGTCCTGTGGAATCCTGAGGGCCCATGTTCACAGACCAGGCCTCTGTAGTGCTGCAGAATGGTTAAAATCTGTTTCCTTTCACAAATTTTTTTATAAACATTGCCATACCAGTTAGATTGTTATGATTAAATAAGAAGTAAACGAATGCCTTTGTAATTTAAAACTGATGAGACTTCAAGTTCTAGAGGAAGAAAAAAGTTAATTACTTGACAGCACTAATCCTTATAGGGTAAATGGCATCAGCACCCTTCTATATTAGGTAGAAAGCAATTAATTAAAATAAATGTTCTGCCAAGATTATTATACCTGTTGCTGATGATTTGCTCTTAAATTGTCTAATTTGTTCAGGAACATAAATCACAGTGTCAAGATTGCATGAGAGGCAGGGAAGCAGAATCATGGCAGATTATTTGACTGACATTGAAAGAGAACCAATCACTTCATATGTAATTGGTGGATTATTCTAGGTTTGTAGGATATCTTTGATTCTAAATGTGGTAGTTACTGAAGAAGTGTGATCCTGTGCCTCTGAATCATGCAGTTCTTACATTAAGTGGAATAAGCTTATTAGAGATAATACAGACTCAGTTTTTATTTTCTTCAGCAGTCTTTTGAACGAGTGATTTCTGAATCCATTTTTTATTGGGACCAAATAATATGGAAGCCATTTGCTTTTTAATGGATGATAAGGCCAACAATTTCCGAGGGATAAAGGAACTGAGGCTCAATGAACAGAGCATGGCATCAAGCCTTCTAACTTTGGATTTAAAGTTTCTCTACAGTCTTTTCATGACAGAATGACTGTGCAATGGTTAGTGGAAAACAAGAGTTGGAGGAGGCTACTGGTAAGAAGCATTGAAATTAAAATGCATCAGAAGTCATAAAGATGAATTCAGTCCACTGCTTCACCCACCACTTAATAGCTGAACAATCTGAGCAAATCCCTTAATCTCTGAATAAAAAGTTTCTAATCTATGTGATGGGAATGCTAATATTCCAAATTGGTGAAAATTGTTTTCCAGTGGGATGACATTCTAAGGTTTGTGAATACATAATAGAAACTATAATAACTACCAAAATTAAAAAGCAATGCTTGGACCCATCAATGTTCTAGATGTGTACTAACCAGTGTGTTGGTTGCAGCAGTTGTAACAGACTTCAGTGAAGTGTCAGTTGTCCTGCTAATGACCTTTTTCTGGAGCAGGAGCCAATTCAGGAACACACTGCATTTAGCTGTCTCCTTTAAGCTGGGACAGTTTGTTTTGGAAGAGTAATGGTATGTTATTTTATAGAATTTTTATAGAATGTTCCTCAATTTTGATATGTTTGATAATTGAAATTCAGGCTCTGCATTTTTGAAGCGAATACTACAGAATTGGATGAAGGCATCTTTATCAGGCATTTGATGTCATGTACCTCTCATTCTTGGTGACCTTAACTTTAGTTAAAGGAGTATCTGCCAAGTAATTAGACCCATTAAGACTGTATCCCATTTTTCATCCTTTACCCATTAGCATCCATTGATAATTCCTGCCTGAAATAATTGCTGTTGTTCATTAATTAATGTTCTATTTTCATCATTCCTTCTATGTTAGTTTTGAATTCTGTAAAAGCTTTGTCTTCCCCATTAGTTATTTTCCCATTATTTATATCAGTATGGATACTTATTTAAGCCTCTGTAATAATCCACTGCTGTCATTTATTTTGTTGCTCAGTTGTCCCAGATGTGGCTGTTGGAGCTCCTTTATTGGTTGACTTCTATGTCCTTTGATATGTCACCATTTGGGGGGATACTGGTTTACTTTGTGGCACCACATACTTAGCAATTAATCAAGTTAACCACCAACATACCTTTATGTGCTTGAGCAGAAATATTGGGGTGGGAGGGCAGCAAAAAGGGGGAGAGAGGATGGAAGAAAATGGTATTAGTTGACATAGACACACACATGGCAAAATAAGGAAAGTATTAGAGCAGGTCTAGTCACTTCAAAATGGTTGGTTTTCAGGGCTTTTTTGTCTGCTTTAGTGTTCCCTTAACCAGCTATTCCTGAAGATCAAAAAAAATCTTCCAGTAACTTACCTGTGGATCAAATGCACTGCACAAAGTGGCCCATGGACTTGTGCTAGCCTGGGGGCTATTAGCAGTCTGTGCTGTGACAAGTATGAAAATTGAGATCAGTGCTGAAAAGTTTTTATAGCAGTTTGACATTAGATGATAGCCAAATACATGTTTGATAGACTCATCTCACTAAACAAGGGGCAGATCGCTGTGGGTATTGTAAAGCCAGCACCCAGTCATGCATGGAACAAGCTGCTTCCTGGTTCCATAAAACAGAACTGTCATAATGATACCCTGATCCGACCTGATGGAGAGAAGAAGGCATATGTTCGACTGGCTCCTGACTATGATGCTTTGGATGTTGCCAACAAAATTGGGATCATCTAAACTGAGTCCAGCTGGCTAATTCTAAATATAATTTTTTCAACATAAAAAAAAAAAAAACAGAACTGTCATAATGAGATGCTTAAGATTTGTTTGCCTGCTGGGCGTGGTGTCGCGCACCTGTAGTCCAAGTGCTGGGAGGCAAGCAGCCTAGGATCACTTGAGTTCTCAGGTTCAAGACTACCCCAGGCAACATAGTGAGACCAGTCTTGAAAATGCAGTCAGGCGTGGTGGTGGGTGCCTGTAATCCTAGCTACCTGGAAAGCTGAGGCTGGGGTTCGCTTGAGTCCGTGGGATTGGGACTACCCCAGGCAACATAGTGAGACCTAGTCTTAATTAAAAAAAAAAGATTCATTTGCCAGTTACCCAAAAGGATATGAAATCCAGAATTTATATTTAGTTCTAATTTTTATCTCATAAATTGTTGGAACTAGATGATTTCTCAGACATTTTGGGAATAAATCACATTTCTTTATTTTTTTAATTTTTTTTATTTTTGAGACTAGGTCTTGCTATTTTTGCCCAAGGAACCACAGGCTCTCGTTGCCCGGGGTACCACAGACTCAAGCAATCCCCAGCCTCAGCTTCCCAGGTAGCTGGGATGACAGGCGTGCACCACCACGCCCAGCTATTTTTTTTGGAACTAGGTCTCGCTACGGGCCCCATGTGGGACTCCAACTGCGATCCCTAGCCCCGGCCGCTTCGTAGGCTGAAGCCTACAAGCACGAGCCACCATGCCCGGCAATCACATTTCTTTTAAATGAACATTAAAAATGAATTATTTGAACTTGCTAAATTACTTTAAAATTAATTTCCTGCCTCTGTGAGACTAATTTTATGTTAAGAAAAATATAGATATCAACTCTTATATACAGGCTTGTAAACAATTCAACCTCAAGTAGGTCAACAAGCAACCAAGCCTTTTGTTGCATTTAAAGCATTAAATATTAACATAAATGGCTTTTGTTCAAAGTGTATATAGACATTCAATGTAGGAGAATTTTTGGACTCAGTTTTTAGTTACAATTGTGGGGTTGTGGGACAAAATAGCAAGTGTAATAGTCATAATCTCTTGCCTATATCACTTTCAGTGAATGCATACAATTTATAGTTTTTATGTTTCTGATTACATTAACTAAAATGAATTTTACTTGGTAAATATAGAACACTGGGCTTGTATTGTTTGGTAATGAAAACATTAGGAATAATTAATTTTCATTGTATTTTGCAAAATACTAGTCCACAAGAATTTGAACTGAAGATTTAAAATGTCCTTTTCAACCCCCCCCAAAAAAAGTCCTCTTCCATAGCACAGAAGCACTGCTCCGGTGAAACCCAGCCTGCCCCTCCACTTCACTCTCACCCTGCATTGCAACAACCCTATTTGCTCTCTCAGAGGAGTAAGAAAGTACTTTGAACTAGAAATTGCTACAAAATGCCTGCAAGTAGAAAAAAAAATTTAACTCAATGTAAATAAATAGGTAAAATAACTAATGAAAATTATCCCCATAAAGGTCAGCCATGACTCTAATTCCAAAACCCAAACAATTAAAAAATCCTAAAATCAGAAATGTAAAAGCTAAGAATGGAAATGAACAAAAACCAGGTACAAATGCAAGAGAACTGAACTCAGTAAAGAAATTGAAGTCAAAGATAAGCATCTCAGAACTGAAGAAATTACAAGACACCCAAGGAGAATAGATTCAAATGAAATTTTAATAAAGAATATTGGATAAAGATGGGGGAAACTCCAGAAAATGAAAAAGAAGTAGAAAAGGTCAGAAAAAAAGTGGTTGAAAAAGGAAAATATACCAGAAAATTATAACATGTAATTTGAGTCCCTTGAGAAAAACAATGGATGAGAACTGATTTTTTTTTTTTTTGAAACTCTAACCCAAGAAAACTTGCCAGAAATAAGAGCAAGTCTAGATATTGAAAAGACTCCCCATACTTGGGAAAATTGACCTGAATCAACTCTGAGACATTTTAAAATTTTAGACTTTAAAGACAAAAGCTCTTCAGGGCTTTCAGGCAAAAGGTCAAATTACTGATATGACTAAGAAATTTTGCCTGACATCAGACTTCTCAAGAGAACACACAAAGTATTGTAAGAGTAGGGTAGCGTTTTCAAAAAACTAAAGGAAAGGAATACAAGCCAAGTATTTTATATCTAGCCTGGCTGTGCCCTTTATGAATCATGTATATAGATACAGAAAACAAACTTCTTTTTTGAAGCACTCCCCCCCAAAAAAAAATAGATTTGACAAATGAAAAGACATCTTTTTGAATAGGAAAACATCTATATCAGCATGCTCCACAAAATGTATGAATACACATTTATTATTAGGAACTGATTCATGTGATTCATGGAACCGGGCAATATTTTTGATAGTCTTGAGGTAGAATTCCTTTTTATGACAGTATTGGATTTAGAGCCCGCCCTGCTCCAGTATGACCTCATCTTGACTAATTACATATGCATCTGGACCCATTTCCAAATGGGGACCAGGACCTAGGACTTCAACATGTCTATTTGGCAGACACAATTCAATCCACACATCATGAAAATGACAGTTCTCCCTAAGTTAACACTTACTGTGATCCCAATGGAAATGTTTTCATGGAGATAGACAAGATGATGCCCAAGTTTATATGTGGAAAAATAAGAAAATACTGAGAAGAACCAGGCACGGTGGTGTGTGCCTTGTATGAGGCAGCCTATGGAGTCGCGGCTGGGACTGGGGATCACGGGTTGAGTCCCACCTGGGGCAACCTAGTCCCAAAAAATAGCTGGGTGTGGTGGTGCACACCTGTAATCCCAGCTACCTGGGAAGCTGAGGCTGGGGATAGCTTGAGTTCGTGGTACCCCTGGCAACATGAGCCTGTGGTTCCATGGACAAAAACAGCGCGACCTAGTCTCAAAAAAAAAAAAAGAAAGAAAGAAAGAAAAGGAAATACTGAGAAGAAAAAGTTACAAGGGTGAACTTTACCAGATACCAGAGCATAATGCTTCTATGATTAAAATGGTGTGATATTAGTGCATTAATAGACAAAACCAATTGGAATAGAATTGAAACTCTGGAAATAGACTACAGTACATATAGAAATACAGTATATAATAAAGGTGGCACCTTAAACCACTGGGCAAAGATGGACTTCCTAATCACTGATTAGTATGGCAACAAGATATGCATTTGGGGAAAGCTGAACATTAGATCCATTTCTTCTGACATACACAAAAACAAACTCCAAATGAATTAGAGGTTTAAATTTTAAGAAGAAAGCCATATGAGCACTAAAAGAAAACAAGTTGAATTATTTTATAGACAGAATTCAGCATACAGGCTTTCTAATGACCCAAAATCCAGATACAATAAAGTAAAATATTGATTAACTTGGCTTAATATTTTACGTTTTTAAAAAATTTATCGAGGCATATTTTAGATGCCATATAACAAGCCTATTTCAAGTAAACCAATCATTTTACCAAGTTGAAATTCACCATTTGTTTAGAACGTTAACTGTTAACCCCATTTCCCACCGCCTCCCCCTGCCCCAGGAAAACACTAACCTACCTTCTATTGATTTGCCTTTTGTGGAGATTTTACAAAAATGATGTCATATAATATTTGATTCTTTTTATCTGGCTTCTTTCACTGGGTGTAATGTTTTTCAGATCCACTCTGCCATGTCATGCATCAATTATTTTTTTATTGTTGAATAGTATTTTTTGTATGGGTATACCACATATTTTGTCTGTTCACAGTTTGGTGCTAAGATGAGTGATTCCTCTAGGAACACCTTTAAAAACTCAAAAGACCAATGACAAAGTAGGATAAAAAAATTGCAGCATACAACACAGATAAAGTATTATGATCTCTATAAAAAGCTTTTGAAATTTGAAGAGCAAAAGAACAAAATTCCTATTTAGAAATGAGTCAAAGGTATAGACAATTAAGATGATATTAAAATGGTCATTAAACAGGAGATACTCAAATTCACTCATAAGAGTGCACATTAAGGCTATACAGAGAACAATTAAGATGACTAGAATTTCAAAAGGTAGCAGATTTTAGCAAAGATGTAGAGAATATAGAACCATACATGGTTGGTGGGAACATAAAATGGTGCAGCCACTTTGGAAGACAGTCTGGCAATTCTTCAAAAAAATTAAACAGTCCATCACCCAGCAGTTCCACTCCTGGGTATCTACCTAAGAGAAATGAAAACACATCCACATAAAAACTTGTACATGAATGTTCATAGCAGCATTAAGTACAATAGCTCAAAGTGGAGACAACTCAAATGTCCATTGAACTGATGAATGGATAAACAAAATGTGGTCTATCCACATAGCAGTGTATTATTCTGCTATAAAAAGGAATGAAGTACTACTAGCTCTTAACTTCTCGCACTCTCCCCTCCTGTGCTCTTTCCTCCATCTTTCCACACTGCTCTAATGGTGCATGAGAATGTCTTCTGGCTGATATTCTCACGAACATGAACAATGCTGAAAAAGGAGGCAAATGCCAGGTTCGCATCAGACGGTGCTCTAAAGTCGTCATCTGGTTTCTAGCTGTGATGATGGGGCTGGATTATATTGGCATATTTGAAATCACTGGTGATCACCGAACTGGGAAGCGTGTGAGTCTCACGGGCAGGTTAAACAGTGTGAAGTGTTCAGCCCCAGAGACATTAAAAAAAAAAAAAAATGACCTGCTTCATCCTGTTGGTTTGGTTTCATGGTATAGACAATCTCAGCTGGCATCATGGACCATGAGGAAGCAAGACAAAAGCACACAGGAGGAGAAAATACTGGAATTCTAGGGATGTAATGCAGATGTGCAAATAAAATGCATAGATGGGGAAAAAAATGGACTACTACATACACAACATGGGTGGACCTTGAAAATACAATGCTAAGTGAAAAAAAACAGAAACAAAACAACATATTGTCTGACACTGTTTATCAGAAATGTCCAGAAGGGACAACTTAGTGACAGAAAGTACTTTCGAATTTGCTAGGGGCTTCTGAGAGTAGAGTGAGGAGGGAATACTGGGATACAGGGTGCTAAAAATGTTCTAGAATTGATTGCAGTAATGGTTGCACAGCTCTGTGAAGGTAGCAATGACCACTGAATTACATCCATTAAACAAGTAAGTTGTACAGTGTGTGAATTACACCTCTTACACCTCAATGCAACTATTTTAAAAAATGACAGTGAGCTACCATATCTCATCTATCAGTTCAACATTCTTAAGCTTGACAATCTACTCAGTGACAGGCTGTGGGGTAGCAGACTTGTTTGTACCTTGTTTGTGAGAATGCTAAATGAAAGACTAATTGACCATCTAACAAAGCTAAATTGGCATTTACCCTTTACCCTGGCAATACTATTTCTATGATCTTGCTCCTCAAATACACTTGTAACAGCAAGAATATACATAGACATGGAAGTTCAGCACACTTGTATTCCCCAAGTCATAGAAACTATATAAGTGTCCAAATAAAGGATATTGGCAAACTAAACTATGACATGTTCACACACTGGACCAGTACTATGTAACTATAAAAAAAGAATGTGGAAAATATCTATGCGGTGATGGGGGAGTGTTTCCAGAATATATGATAAAGTAATAAATACATAGTATTTTTTTGTTGTTTTTGTTTTTGTTTTTTTTGAGACTAGGTCTCCCTATTTTTGCCCATGGAACCGCAGGCTCTCGTTGTCCGGGGTACCACGGACTCAAGCAATCCCCAGCCTCAGCTTTCCAGGTAGCTGGGATTACAGGCGCGCGCCACCATGCCCAGCTATTTTTTTGGAACTAGGTCTCGCTACAGGCCCCAGGCAGGACTCAAACTGCGATCCCTAGCCCCGGCCACTTCATAGGCAGAAGCTTACAGGCACGAGCCACTGTGCCCGGCCACTATTTTCTTTTGTATAAGAGAGGGGGAATAAGTAAATATGCATGGAATTTCTTATTTTTGCAAAAGAAAATATGGGAAAAATGAACAAGAAAACAATAAAACTAGCTACCTATTAGGTGTAGGGGGAGGATGAACTAAATCACAGAAAGGGTACAGTTACCATATCCTATGCTAAGGGGTACAGTTGCAACTGTTGAGTGCAGGAACAAGAATGGACATTCCTGACAAGGAGCAAGCAAGTAAGTGTACATCTAGAAGTACACAATGATAGCATTTTGCCTGAGAAATTATAACCAATTGGGAAGCGTTCTGTCAAAAACTCTTTTGGCCTGTGCACTTCAAAAATGTCAATGCTATGAAAAAACAAAGACAGGCTGAGGAATTGTTCTAGATTATAGTGGACAACTGAATGCCCTGCATGATACTACCTTGGATCTGTTCTGAAAATAGCATATTAATGTGACAGTGGACACAATTGAAATAAAGATTATAATTCCATAAGGTGTTATATATAATGTCATGTCAGTGACAACTGTATTGTGATTACATCAGAGAATGTCTTTGTTCTTAGGAAATACACACTGAAGTATTAAGGGGTAAAGCAGAATGGTAAATGCAACCTTGTCTTAAATGATTCAGAAAAATAATAGCAATGTGTGTTTGGATATAGGTATATATATATATATATATATATATATATATATATATATATATATATATATTGCATAGACGCATTCTTATCTATAAAGAGAATGATAAAACAAATATGGCGAAGTTTAAAATTAGCTGCAATAGTTTGTACTGACAGCGTGGAACCACATTTCCCAGAATGCCCTTCCCTGCATGGTTTCAGGTAACAGTTGCTCAGAGATCTTAACGTAGCATATAGCATGGAAGTGAAACATGATTCTCAAGACTCTCCAGGTTAACTGCAATGAAACACAGGTGCAGGGGTATCAGCAGTTTGCATCATGTTCTCTACTCCATGGCCAGCTCTTCCTGAGCCATTGCTAGAATTCTCAGTGGTGGCATCTTGGAGGCCACAGTCCCCTCCAGTCTCCCTAAGCCTGCCCTATGTCCTGGGTCTGGCTCCTCGTGTTGACTGGTTGGTGACTTGGAATAGCCAGTTTCTCCTTTCAGACTCCACCTCCCCCCAGCTTTCCTCAGCTCCCTTGCTCCCCACTAATAAATCTAATAAATCTCTTCTCCCAGTGGCTCTGTGTTTCTCTGCAAGAACCTTGGCACTGGGTGGAGCTGGGTAAAGGGCACATGCGAGCTCTCTGTTTTCTTGCGAAACCTTTCTGTAAATGTGGCTTATTTCCAAAACAATGTTTTAAAAAACCAAGTGTCTCTGCTTTTATATAGTTTTCTAAGATTTAAAATATTGGATGAGTGTCTCACTAAAAGGTTAAAAATGGTTTATTATTCCTGATGCAAAGAATAAATGTGAAGTGTAGGCACCAGTCTATTTCCTATGACAGGGCCTTCCCTGTGGGTCCTGGAGAAGAGCGAGTGCAGAAGGCTTGGCAGCATCCTGCTTGTCCTTCTACCGCTCTGCATCTGAGGGCACACGATTAAAGCAGAAACTAAGGGGGCATTTTATTGCTGGAGAAACTGAGCAGCATTATTAACTAATGTCTGGAAGCTCCTGGAAGATGTTTGATAGCCACCCAGGCTTCAGCCATTGTATTCACATGAGAGAAAAAAATGTGTAAGATGGCAAAAGATTAGAATCGGGGCCACAGATGGCTCTAAAATTACTTTCAGCAATAACTAAAAATAGCAGAGCCAATATATTCGCCTATTGTTTTATTCATCCGGCTTCTCTCGAGGCACTATGCTATTTATTCCCTTTGGTAGCATGTAAGAGCAAATATTCCAAGGAAATTAGCATAGGCTATGGCAAAAAAAATTTTTTTTCATGAAATACCCAATCCTAAATGTTCAGTTTTCACAACCATAATTCAGGAGCAGCCCTATATTTTGTGAATGTTGCTTGCCATTCCAGGGTAAGGTTAATGAAATACATTTCTGACTTTTCTTGGAAACCACCAGACAGAAAATCGTTTAAAAAATAAAATGGTGCCATCATTATAGTAACACTTGATTCAGTCAAGACTCAAAAATGGATGCTAAGACTACTAGGTTAAGTGTTTCATCAGGAGATAGATATCAGTCTCAAAGTATGTCCCCACAAATTACCTATTCATTGCAAAGGGGAAAAGACTGATTTTCCAGTGGAGAAACCTGGCAAGCACTACCTTAATATGAATAACCAGACACAGACATCATGTGACTTCATATATGCCCTCGGGATAGAATATCACTTCCCTGGGGTACCTGCCAAAAATGTTTCATGAGGAAACATCAAATGGACCCAAATTGAGGGACAGTATCAAAGAACTGGTCCGTATGCTTCTAAAATGCCAAGGTCATAAATGCCAAAGAAAGGTGGAGGAACGGTGAGGAGCTAAAGGAGATTGAAGAGACAGCTGGGTTCAATGCAGTGTGTGAGTCTGTAGTAGAGAAGCAAGATTGCGACACCGGCCTCTGCGGACTGCGGGTGCTATCTAAAGAAGGATCGTAGATTACAGTTTATGGCAGTGCAAATGCTTGCTTTCCACGGGTATATTGTGGCAAGGTAAAAGAAAGTACCTGCCAGTCCGCTGGCTTAGGAAGTAAGGACACGCTGAAGTTGCCTTTTCTTTGTGAGTTCAGCTTTTTATTGAAGATGTTACAAAAGTGGGTTTAATCAAAGAGACCCAAGCCCATATCTTCATCAGACTCATCGATGTTCGTTGTTTTCTTTCTTTCCCTCAATTTCTCAGCCAGGGATGCTGCTGGGAAGGGGGTAGGACCGTCTGCTGCTGGGGGCAGGTTGGCTCCATCCCTACATTGCAAATGAGATTCACGATGTTGATATTGGCCACAGTCTTGGCAAACAAGGCCAGCCAGAAAGGTTCCACATCTACACCAGCTGCTTTAATGGGGGCATTGATCTTCTCCTCTGTGACTGTCATCGCATCATCCTGGAAGATGAGGGCCACGTAGATGCAGGCAAGCTTGGAGACCAAGGTCATGGAGCTGGAGCTACCTAGCCAGCAAGATGCTCTGCCTAGATGAAATGAGGGCCTCACCTCAAAGTGACCTTGGAAGGACTGGAAGGATGAAGAACTTCTGTGGAAGCTGGGAAAAGCTGAAGGCCGTAAGAAAATACTCTGGAGGTAGGCTGGGCACGGTGGTACGTGCCTTTAATTGCAGCCTGCCAAGCTGAGGCCAGGAATCACTTGAGTCCGTGGGTTCGAGACCCACCCAGGGGTTCATGGCAACATAACAAGACCTAGTCTCAAAAAAAAAAATAGCTGGGCGTGATGGCGCATGCCTGTAATCCTAGCTACCTGGGAAGCTGAGGTTGGGGATCACTTGAGTCTGTGGTACCCCGGGCAGTGTGAGCCTGCGGTTCCCCAGGCAACAAAGTGTGACCTAATCTCAAAAAGAAAAAATACTCTGCGCGTAGAGAAAATAATAAAAGGTACAAATGCTAATGGCCAGTAAATCTGGATGAAGTATATATAGGTGTTCTTTCGATGCTTCGTCATTCACATTTTAAACTACTTTAATTTTCTATGAATTTGAGATTATTTCAGAATAAAAATCTCAGAAGTATAATTAAAGGAAAGAACTGCACTTGGGCCATTCCTAGAAATCATAACAAACCAATAAACCTCTACCTCGAACAACCCTTATCAAGGGTTATGTTTTGACCAGCATCCACCCGCATCTACCAGGCAGAGTCTACCATGAAAGTGACCTGTAATTATACCTCCATTCCTAGCTAGAAAATGTTCCTCTGATGTGCAGGCATTGACTTACTCAATTTGAGCCACATCCAGTCAATACATTAGAAAGGCTTGGGAAGAAAGGGTTGTTTCATTTGGAGATACTTTCTCTTGCTTAAGGGAACTTACAACAGAGTTGAAAGACAGAAACACGTTAGACTTGAAATGACTTATGCAGAGGAGTGGTGTGAGAAATAGGAAGTGTTAATCCTGGTCTACCATGAGTTCACCATGCCTTCACGGCCACTGGCAAGGCCTCTTAAGGCTTCAGACCTTATTTGTATGTACAGTGAGGGGACTGACTTGGATGATGAGAATGATTCACCAATCATTTATACACCAGGCCCTACACTAAGCATTGAACATGGGTTAACACATTGAAACCTCACAATAACTGCTGTGTAGTAGATACCACTGTCAAACCTGTTTTAGAGATAATCCTTTCAACTCTGATGTTCTATAATTAGGGGATTTCAGGTTAAGTTGCATGGTAGACCGTGACTTAACAAAGTGGAGACTATTTTCCAAAGGTGGCCACAATATTTCCCATCCCACATGCTCTGACTCTCCTGCCTTTAAAAGGTGGGTCCATGTCCTCCTCCCCCTCCCCCCAATGAATTTGGATGGGCTTGTGCCTAGAGAAGGTGATATTATATGGCTTCCAGGAGCTAGATCATAGTGCCAATCTAGCTTATATTAGTTTCCCATTTGTAGGGGCAACCATCCTCATTGCAATTGGAGTGTGAGAATCCTGTTCGTGACAACAATTGCAGTGAAGGCATCAGGCTCACCAATCTGCATGGGTTCTTTATTAATTCTAGAAATTACACAGACACACCAAGTAGGACAGGGCAGGGTGGGGCCAGGGCCAGGGCTAGGGTCAGGTGACACTGGAAAGCAAGTGAGCTCCCAAGCACCCCCCAGGCATCTTCATACTCTTTCTCTGATCTCTCTCTTTAGTGTTCTTGCTCATGCTCGTGCTCCCTTCCCCAGGTAATGCTTTCTTCCCAGGCCCAGGTGAGCCCACTCACACATGTGCACACCCACTGGGCCAGGCATATATACACAACCTTGGGGAAGGCACTGTACCACAGGTGCTGGTTATACAGGCTAATGAAGGGGGGGAGAATCCTGACTAACTCACTTTTCCTACACTGTTGTTGCCACAATTTAAAGTCAGCAAGAGTTTGAACTTAAAACAATACCCACTTCTTAGCTAAGAATTCTGAGCATAGCACGACTGAATTCTCAAGGTCTCACAGGTTGAAATGAAGGTGCTAGATGGACTGACTTCTCAGGGAGTCTAGGTGTAAATCTACTGCCAAGTGCTTTCACACTGTTTGCAGAATTCAGTTCTGTACTGCAGTAGGACTGAGGTCTGCTTTTCCTGGCTGGATGTTGGCTGGGGCTTCACTCAGCTCCTAGAGGCTGTTCGAATTCCTTGCCATGTGGGTATTTGCACCCTGAAAGCCAGCAACAGAAAATCTCCCTCCTGTCAAATCTCTCAGGCTTCCCATCTCAGTCTTTCTGTTTCTGACCTCTAGACCAGGATTTAAAAGGCCAGTATGAATGGGTCAGGTCCACTAGGGAGACTCTTAAGGTCAACTTATTTGGAGCCTTAATCACATCTGCAAAATCCCTTTTGTCATCTAATCAAGTCCTCTAATCATATTCATAGCTTCCACCTATACTGAAGAGAAGATTATGCAAGGGTATACCTTTGGGGGCCATTTTATAATTCTACCTACCACAAAGCTTCTGTCTGAGTCTCCTGTCACGCTTGTTCTTGGAGTTTAACCACCAAGCTATGAGGGAGATAAGCAGCTGGAAGGGCCAAGGTAGAGAAAAACTGAGGCAGCAGGCCAAGGAGCCAACAACCAGTATTGGCTTGCCTGCCATGTTGGTGACTCATTTTGAAAGTAGATCCCCCAGCCCCAAACTGAGCTGCTCCAGCTGGCCATGCATGCAGCAGAAGAGCTTCTCCATCAAGTCCAGCCGAAAATGCAAATTTCTGAGTAAAATGAAGGAATTGTGTTGTTCTAAGTGACTCCGTTTTGGGGTGGTTATGCAATAGGTAATTGAAGCAAGTAACAAATTGCATGCAGGTCATCATCTACAAGTACGGAGAGCTACTTGCCCACAAGGTCTGGGAACATACATTTCTCTTAAGACACGGAGCACCTGGCATTAGGTTCACAATGTTATTCCTCGATTCTTATTTGCTGATTTATTAATGCAAACTGACAATGAATTGATTTACATGTCTTACTTATTTTTGTTTTGTAATTTTCATACAGTATTGGTGGTTTGTAGGTTGTCGTTCCCCTTAGGTTGACCCTCCCTTCCGTATTGTACCCCTTATCCCCCACCCCAACCTCCTTTTCCTTTTCCCCACTCTGGTCACTTCAACTCGTCTCACTACAAGTCGTTGGTCCATATTTGGCCCACTGGTCTTTTCTTTTTCTGAAACTATGTCCGTTTTCCCCAGGCGTACACTTGCACTCCTGGATAGCAACAGACCAGGCTGCTTGGATCTTCAGGAGTAACTGAGGCAGATAGGCAGAGCACTTCAGGAACTTGTAGGGCAAATACATGGTGCACTTCTCCAGGATCCTTTCTGGTATCTGTCATGTGTTGTGGTTCTGTGCCATACAGTTCTGATATCTTGGTTTGGGAACTTGATTCCCAGCCGCTGGTGGTGGAAATGTTCCCTTCTGGGGACAGACTTCCTCAGGTGGTTGGTCCAGCTCCTCTCCTCTCTTGTGTTAGCAGCTCTGCTATGGGGCCACAGCCACATCTCTGTGGCGTTCTTCCCCCATTAATTGGTAAAGGAGGGAACTTCATTCTTGAAACTGTGAACCAGGGATTTGGTTCCCCAGCCCAGAGATGATGCAGGTAGAAATCTGTGACAGGTCACCTCAATAGCTGGTTTCACCATCTTGACTTAGTGGTTCCCAACACACTGCTTGTCATATCCAGGTGGTGAGTGTATCCAGGGCCCTTATTATTTCCTTTCCTATCCATTATATCTGCAACTGGAGAGACTGGACTTTTTTGTTCCTAGTAGAGGTCTAATTGAGGTTGGAGTAAACCAGAGGGGGGGCACCGCCCCTCCCAAGCCCACACCCTGGTAGAGGTGGCCAGCCCCACCCCCTGCCCATGTGGAGGCAGAGGCCAGCTTCCCCAGCCTGAAATCTTTGGATTGGAGACCCCAAGATCCTGAGATCCCAGTGGCATAGAACTCACCCTACCCCTGCACCCTGTCAGCAGCCTAGGCCGTGGTGGGGGTATGCTGGAGCTCTTCTCCAAGGGCCTGTGCCTTCAAAAGGCTGAACTGAGTTACACTTCTATAATCATCATTCAGGTTTGGAAACCCTGGATTTTTAAATGGGTTATCTAAAAATTATGGGGTTTTCCTTTTGAGCAATGGCTATACCATATATTTTTAAGCTATATTTGGAAAATACTTGAGGTGTAAATCAACATGATTATGCATTCATTTGTGAAGGTACAATGAGCTTGTTTATGAATCAATAAAGTATTAATATTTCGATGTATATTTAAAATTACTTTTCAACACTAGTAAAATAATCAGGTTTTGTCATTAAGAATTTACTGTTGGTGGGATGGGGCAACCACATGCATCTGAGGAGGTATGAACTTACTTCCCTAAATTATGTACTGTGTTGTAAGCCAATGTTACCTTAATAAAGAAAAAGAAAGGAAAATTAAAGCCAAAAAAAAAGAAAAAAAGGCATTTACTGTTGGTCTAAACCAAAACAAATGCTAGAAATTGAAGCTACCAGAGTGGGAGGGGAGCATACTAGGGAGGGGACCCCATGGACTATGATGGAAGATAATGGTTACTGTGGTGATGGGTGTGTTGTGGTGTGGTAATCTGAAGAAGCAGGAAACTATACCTTAAATCATATAGAGTGTGGTAAACCACTGTCACTCAATAAAAATAATACAATCATTTTAAAAATTCTTTAAAAATATTTAAGGTGGGGGAGACGAATATCCCTAAACTCTCAAAGAAGCTCCCCTTGGATTATGTGTTCATTACTGAAGGTGACAGTTACTTTAATGATGGAGAAAACTGAAGACAACTCCGGAACCAAGTGATCCAACTTTCCACCACCAGTGATGGAACAGAGTGACATCATGGACCTCCCATTGTGAAGTGCTAAAGACACATCACCTGTCCAGTAAGTAGTCTGTCCAGAAAATGTTTAACCTAAAAAAAAAAAAATGCTTAGCCTAAATCTAGTTTTGAGAAAATGGGAATATCTAAGGACACTCAAAAATTGTACTCTTAAAAAGTGTCCATATCATGAAAGCACCCCTCCCCCAATAATAAACTGGCGAGCTCTTCCAGATTAGAAGAAATTAACCTAAAAGAGATAACTAAATTTGGCCGGGCATGGTGGCTCGTGCCTGTAAGCTTCAGCCTATGAAGCGGCCGGGGCTAGGGATCGCGGTTCGAGTCCCACCTGGGACACGTAGCGAGACCTAGTTCCAAAAAAAATAGCTGGGCATGGTGGTGCGCACCTGTAATCCCAGCTACCTGGGAAGCTGAGGCTGGGGATTGCTTGAGTCTGTGATACTCCGGGCAACGAGAGCCTGCGGTTCCACAGGCAAAAATAGCGAGACCCAGTCTCAAAAAAAAAAAAAAAAGAGATAACTAAATGTGAACCTTGATTGAATCCTCGATCTCCCCTGCCAACAAGAAAGGAACAAACAAACAAACAAACAAAAAAACAAGTCATAAAGCTATACAGCTTAACCATGCAATATATATTACATAATGGTACTGCACTGAATGTTAAGTATCTGAGTGGATTATTGCCTGGGTTAAGTAGGAGAATGTTAAGGAACAGATGCTGAAATGTCTAGGGGCAAAATGTGTAAGGACTAAAATTCTGTAAGTGTACTCAGATACAGAATTTCATCTCCGTGTCTAGACAACACTGTCCACAAATTGGATAGAACGAGCATAGCTGCCCAGTACCTGAGGGGAAGCAGGACACAGAGCTTTCACTTCCTAAGTGGCACCAGGGTGTCCGAGCTTGAAGGTGGTGGGTGGGAGAGGCTCCAGGCACACGGTCAGGAGGGCACACCAGCCAGAAGCCCCCCTCCCGCCCCAGACAGGCCCAAGGCCGCACGCGCTGTCTGCACACTCGATGCGCATTTCATCAAGCAGGAGGCCGGATGTCAGAACTCGCCCACGTCACTGTGGGTCGGCTGGCGTCCGTTGGTGTTCCTCCATCACCATAACCATGGCGGGGATGGCAGGACTGCTGCGGAAGGCGATGGACTACATGAAGACCAAGGAGTTCCGCGATTACCTGACCAGCACGCACTTCTGGGGGCCTGTGGCCAACTGGGGCCTGCCTCTGGCCGCCATTAAGGACATGAAGGAGTCGCCGGAGTTGATCAGCGGCCGCATGACCACCGCGCTCTTCTTCTACTCCATGGCCTTCATGCGCTTTGCCTACCGCGTCCAGCCTCGCAACTTGTTGCTGTTGGCGTGCCACTGCACCAACGTGATGGCGCAGGGAATGCAGGCCGGCCGCTACCTCCTCTACCATTATGGTGGGGGCTCGGATGCGGCCTCCATCGCCTACACCACAGCCACCAAAACCATGGCCACCGTCCAGGGGAGTGGCCTGGAGGGCACCTTGGACAGCGCCCCCGACGCCGATGACGCCGCCGCCTTAGATAACGATGATTATGACCCAGGGGTTGCCTGCTTCTGCGACCAGGAATTTATTTATTAGCGGTCGAGAGGCCCGATGGAAGCTTTGCAGCTGGCCAGCACGAGACTAGTTAAATTCTTCCTACAGAAAAGACCAATGAAAATCTTGATCTTGACACTAACAGTGCGACTCTGACCTAACCTTGCATTTTGATTAATAAACAAATGGAAAATAGCATAGAACTGAAGCTGTAGAGTGTTGTCTGTGTCGAGATACGAAAATTAAAATTTTAAAAGGGGAGGGGGGTGCATTGCCTTCCCTCTTCAAGGGACTGGGGGTAGATACACTGTTTGAATGAAAGACCCTTCAAGTGATCTAACTCACGGCTTTTTTAAAAAGTTCTGTCAGGAACCTGGTTTGGTTACTTGTTTGGGGTCTCCAGCCAAATAAGGGTACGTAGTGGCACAGGTGACTTTTAAAATTTGGCATAGCCACACCTTTCTTTACTTGCAAAAATAAGTCCAGGAGCTGTTTCTACTGAGGGCTGTACTGAATTCAGAACAGGCTTAAATGAATTCAGTGAAATCCAGTTTAGACTAGTAGAGGAGTAGACTAAGTGACCAAGAGCCAGTCACTACAGGATCATTCATTACCTAGAATCAGTAGTGGATTCTAGGTAAGTAAAAACAACAAAGTCATAATCCTTCCCTCTATCTCGTACTTTAAAGTGGGTGAAATGGCACCTTGTAAAACTGGTTCACCTGTCACTCTGTTAAACCCTTGCTCAGCTTGGGGGAAGGGTGAGTGATCAACAGTATTAATGCCAGGCATCCCTCCTAGGATTCCTATGGGCACCACAGACCTAAACCAGGGAGCATGAGAGGCGGTAAAAGGTGTGGTGGGGGGGAGTAGGGTGGCAAAGCCACTGCCTCTTCAGTAGGGGCTTCTTTCCAGGATTTCACCCCAGATCTCACCCCATTTCTGGAAGATGCAGGCAGTTCCAGAGAGGTCAAGTGGGGGACTCCAAAAGTATGTTTAAGAGCACTTAAGCCCTGCTTTTGGTAAATATTTCAAATGCAAAGAAATTGAAACTACACAGAAGATTCTGAAGCCTGGATGTCTTGCGTAAGCGAGGCCCAACAGTGGTAGAACTCTAGAAGAGTCCTTATCTTCTGTGGTGTTGAAATAGTCCTCTTCGTAGGTAGTTTCTGCATTTCGCATTGGGTACACAGGAAGGAAAAAGCACTCCGGAAAACTAGAATGTATTAGTTATCTACTGCTGTCTATCAAATCACCCCCAAACTTTACAGCTCAAAACAAGTATTTTTGTCACAGTTTCTGAGGATCAGAAAATCAGGAGTGGCATCACCAGCTGCTTCAGGTCCAGGGTCTCTCAGCTTTGCTGGGCCCAAGGGATCCAATTTCAAGTCATTCACATTTGTTTACAAGAGCCTGCCATGAATTTCCCCAGAGCAGGTGTTCTAAGAGACAATGCCCTGGATGGAAACCTTACTCTTTTATAACTTGGTCTGGGACATGACATACTATCACTTCAGCTGTGTTCCACTGGTCACGTGGACCAATCCTAGTACCTAGTGAGAGGACAATACATGGGTGGAACTACCACAAGGCAGGGTTGTTGCCGGTCTTCTTGGAGGCTGGCTATCACATGTGATTCTGACATTACAATCCTCACGCCTTTCTGAAATGCGTAGAAAGTGATAAAGCTGGAAAGGTCACTGACCACCTTCCCAAAGACAATTTACAAAATGCTCAGTTTAGTTTTGTGGTCATCAATAAAAAGCAGATATCATGGAGCATGGTGTTGAAAAGGGAAGAAGGCTCTGAAAGATAGTAGTGACTCCAAATACGTTAGATCACTCACAATGGTCTAAATATGTCATAATGCAGAAATAAAAAGCAGTTTGTAAAGTTCTAAAATGAATCATAACCTTATATCAATATTTTCATTAAGACATTAAGGGAGACTCCCCCCCCCTTTACTACTGCAGCATAGAAATTAATATTTTAGATTTGTCTTACAAAATGCATTTTGTAGTTTTGAGTATTGTATGTCAATACAAGGTCATTGTTCAAGAAATTTCAGAGCAGGGAGGTTCCTAATTAACCTTGTAAGGAAAGGGAGGTAATCTCTGCTGACAATTTGCTATCACTATACATCTATAACTCAGTGGGTAAAATGATTAAATATCCAAAAGATTGCAATACCCCACTTTAAGGTAATGCTCCACTTACAGTTTCTAATTCATAGTACATCTACCGAGAACAGGGCACGGTGGCTTGTGCCTGTAAGCTTCAGCCTATGAAGCAGCTGGGGCTAGGGATCGCAGTTCGAGTCCTGCTCAGGGCAACACAGCAAGACCTAGTCCCAAAAAATAGCTGGGTGTGGTGGTGTGTGCCTGTAATCCCAGCTACCTGGGAAGCTGAGGCTGGGGATTGAATCCGTGGTACCCCGGGCAATGTGAGCCTGCGGTTCGATGGGCAAAAATAGCGAGACCTAGTCTCAAAAAAAAAAAATAGTACATCTACCCAATTCAGAGAGCTGACTTGTCATTGCCTGAAATGTGTTTAAAACCAATAAAGTGATTAACACTTTCATGATGAATCTTTCAAATCAGTTGTATGATCAAGTAATTTTTCTTGGCCTTGGCAATTTAAAATATATACAGATCTCTTGATACCAGTAATATTCTGAATTGGCTGAGCTATTGTTTTGGTGCAACCAAAATGTCCCAAAATAGATGACTGGATGAAAAAGATGTGGTGTATATATATATACACAATGGAATATTACTCATCAATTAAAAATGACAAATTAGATGATTTTATGATAACATGGATGGACTTAGAAGAATTCATATTAGCAGAAACATGTCAAAAAGAAAAAAGCAGAAACCAAATGGTTTCACTATTATATGGGACATGGGAAAGATAAATAAAAATCCATGAAGAAAAGCCAAAACAAGCCAACAACCAAAGTGAAGTACATGACCTGGGGGGGGGGATGGGATAGGGTGGGAACGGTCGGGGGGGGGAACCCCAGAGATCACAGACATGTGAAATTCATATATAAAGTATTTTAAAAATAAAAAAGAATTCTTGTTTTATACTAAATAAGTAATGTTACTTGCACCCCTGTAAATCCCAAGTCACCTGGCTAAAATCCAGAGAACTGTCCACTGTCCCATCCTTGCCACTATAATGCTAAAAAAGTTATCTCCTCTAATTCTTTCAAAACTACAAACACATACTGTGTTGCAGGGAAAGGCTAAAAGCAAATCATATTGCTGGGTGAAAACAAGCCACTCCGAGATGAAGCAAAGCCCTGTCTAGAGGAACCCACTCTGGGCTGCTTCTGACCTTGCCTCACGCATACCCCTGGAAGTGGCACTGACTGTCACAAAAATGGAAGCTACAACATATTCCAGGAAATGTTGCAGCGGGGCAACAATCTGAGCCAGCACCCTGCTAGGAAGGAAAATAGAGGAACAGAGACACTGGAGACAAATTGCTAGTGATAGGCCTACTGCTCTTGACTGGCAAGCTTGCTTTATTGATGGGATTATCCTATGTAGCATCAGTGACCCAATAGGTGTTGGGAAACATGATATGGTCTTTTAGATTTCGGGGGAAGTAAGTTTACTTATTCCAGAATTGCCCTTTAATCTTGCTCCTGGTCTCAAGCTTATCGATAAAGTAACACTTGCTTATTTCCAGGGACATATCACCATAGAAACTCCAAAGGAGAAACTCCTTTGGCATTCAGCCTCAGGACCTGAGACACTTCATTTCTCGGATGTGTGCTTTTTTGACCTGAATAATCAAGTGTTTTGCACCTGCTTGTTCACTGACTGTTGCTTTGTTTTGCTTATGCAGTCCTTCAGCAATTCCCACAAGGAAACATGACACATTAAGTCTTGTAGCTTGAATGTATATTGTTCATAGTTTCTTGAAATTAAAAATTTTAATGAAAAAAATTTCAAAATACACAAGTACAAGTTTATTGTTTCATCTGAGCATGTACAAAATCGACAGGTCAAATTTCTTCTAGACCCTTCCCCATCAACCCCCACTCCCTCACAGAGGTAACAGCCTGTGAACACCACAAAACTTTCCAGACTGCTGTTATTTGACAGTATAAAAAGTTTCACAGCATGCTTTTTGGTACTTTTAGCCAACCTGCTCTTCAATTTATCATTTCTTCCATATTTGCCACATTACCTTTCTTTTCAATAGCTGCATGAATGTGCTGTGACTCATTTAACCAGTCCTTTCTTGACAGCTGACAGCCAATGCTACGTGAACACACTTTGTGCCCGCATCTGTAGCAGAGAGGCCCACAGGCCCACATGGCTTATGTGTTGTACTTGCTTTAAAGTTCTGTGAATGAGCAGATGTGGGCAAGTTGGGGGTGAGGCTGATCCCAGATACTGCACACAATGAGTGGTTTCAAAGTTCTGGAAGATTTTGGCAGTAAAAGGAATACAGGAAGCATGAATGAATTTGTAAACTTGTTTGTTTTGAGACTAGGTCTTGCTATTTTTGCCCATGGAACTGCAGGCTCACGTTGCCCGGGGTACCATAGATTCAAACAATCCCCAGCCTCAACTTCTCAGGTAGCTGGGATTACAGGCACATACCACCACACCCAGCTATTTTTGGGGACTAGGTCTCACTACGTGCTCCTGGCGAGACTCGAACCGTGATCCCTGGCACCGGCCGCAGCTTTCTAGCTGCCGCTTACAGGCATGCGCCACCAGGCCTGGCTGAATTTTGTAAACTTGGTGAAAGAAAATGATAGCTTTGAATTTCCAAAAGATTATTAAAATTCACTTATGAATCTAAGAAGAGACAGGTTCAGTTAACATCAGTAAAACTAACATTCATCTCTATGAATCCGCTGAGACTCTCAGTTGGCTTTCCAGTCAACAAACACTCATAAAGCACAGCAGCCCCATACAGGTGGTGTAACCTGCAGAGAGCTGCCTGGTGTGGAAGCTCACTTTTCCTGGGTGCTGCACAAGCCAGCCACTGTGGAGTTTCTCCATAGCCTGTCAATGATTCTGGGCCTTCTTGCTTTTGCCAGTAGCCACTTTGTTCTCTAGCCCCACCCCCATACCTGCCTGGGCCTACCTCCTGGCCTATTATCATGGGCTACCAAAAATGAGTAATAACAGTTCTGTACTTATTTGAAATGATGAGAAATGGCTTTTGCCTTTCTTCAAAAAGGAGGATTTATATCCCAAAGTATACATCTCAGCCTACCCTTGTGAGTGACTTTCAGGAAGTAGGAGTGGGGCTCCTGTTTACCAGTAGGCAGAGAACTCTCTATGACCCTTCACACAGGCAGCTGAACACAGCCTTTCCTGTATAAAGCAGCTAGACTTTAGGCCCAGAGAAAAAAATCTCTCATTTAAAATAGTCAGAAAAAACCACCCTCCCACCCCCCGCCCCACCCAAACAACCCAATGATAGTAAGTTTTAGCACAGAGTAGGTAATGTCTTTTGGTCGGTATGTATCACATAGCATCAAGTTAATGAATATTAAAAAAAGCTCTCAGAGAATCCAAAGGAAGTCTAGGAAAAGACAATAAACATTCCTTTTTGTTTGGGTGAGACACTCTCGCAAGTTATTCCTTTTGCACAGAAAGAGGTGGCAGAGATGGAAGCTGTGCTGACCTTCACAGGATACGCTTGATTTTTGTCTGAGGACAATCTACAGTAAAAACAAACAACTTATCAGAAGGAAACAGTAAAAGACTGAAAACAGCTATTCATTTTAACGAGTTTTTCTTAGGATAATAACAAGTTGCTATTACTGCTGCAGCCAAGAGCTGCATCACTGAAAACACTTTAGGGTTGAGATGTTTTTTAATTGTGATAGTGTTGTTTCACTTTAGACCAGTGACTTCAGGTTTATGTGACTCAACCAAGATGAGAGTTATGCTGAATTACTAATTGCTGAGAAGCAGCAATCAGAAAGAGCACAAAGCAGTGTATCCTTTCTTTGAAACAGTAAGGACAGCAGGAAACCAGATGACTCTGTTGGGGAGCATTCTGGCCTTCCATGAGAGAACAGATGTCAAAGACACGAGGCTGATCTGCCCTTACTTAACGTGGTCTGCTGACACTCACTGCAGGTCATGTCAGCAGGGGTCTGTTCTCCGGGTTCCTTAGAGGCCGGTTGGTGATGCTGTACCAGGAGGCAGTCGAGCTGCTGTATCTCTTCTGTAAGACTATTTCTGAGATCCTTGTTGTTTCTCAGAAATTCTTTCACCACTTCCAGTTGACTTAAGATCTGTAAGAGGGAAACATACAGTGCACAACACAGATCAATTTCTAGCAGACTTACAACTCAGATGCAAAAGTGAATAGCTCCAGACCAGTTCTGCTCAGGTATCCACTGATGGCTGAGTCTGGGGCCACACAAGGGGGTGTTTGTCTCCTTAGATGTTTTTACTTTAAAATTTCCTGCATTTGTATTTAAGGGCTGTATTTCCCTATCTAGATGTATGTGTATATATGTACATGCATACACACATGTACTCAGAAATATACATATGAACAGTCCTATCTACATATATGAAAAAATAAAGCTTTGACTAAATTTTCTACCATATATTTCTTACTATTAAACAATACATACCCATATATGCATATATAAAAGTAAAATGAAGCCCTTTCAATTTTAACTTTGTGCTACATACTACTGTTAAATATGAATATAACATATACACAGACCTATGTGTACACATATTTCTACATACATATATATGCAGGCATCTATAGAAAAGGAATAAATAAATGTCTAGACAGAAAAATAAAATGAACTCAAGGGTGCAAGGTAAAGTCAGTCTGTCCCATCAATAGTTCTTACCCTGTGTTTCCTTCAGAGATAGTCTGCATATTTACATGTTTACATTTCATGTATACATTTTAACAATTCTAGCTTTACTGAGGTATAATCAACACACAACACTTTTTGAAAGCAAAGGGCAGCACACATATGCTGCTCTTCAGCAGACCTCTTCAGTATCAGCTCATAAGAAGTGACTATGAAGACTATTATTTTATTGATGGCTAAATAACATTTCATTGTGGATGTTTTCTATTTTTAATGCACTATTTCAAATCTTCTGATAAGACAAGTAATGCTGCTGTAACTAACCTGATACACGTCATTTTGCATAAGTGACAAGGCTATCTGTAGAGTGTTCTTAGAAGCAGAATGCAGTTTTCATTCTGATAACACTTTTAACAGATTTTGTCAAAACTGCCATCTACATAGGTTTACCGACTTAAACTACCACCATTAACTAACCTATTTTCTGATACATAAACTAAGATAACATACTCTCAGATAATACTGTGGACATCTTTTCACTTGGGTTTATCCTAGTATACCTGCACTCACCACTCTGCTTATTACCAAGATGAATGTTCCTCAGAGCTTTTGGTGAACATTTTAAATGGCGGACCTCAACTCCAAGCTAACTCAAGATGATCTAAATTCAATGAAGGAAAATGGTAGAGTGCCTTCCCCCCAGTAGAGTGCTAGTTCTCAAACTAGAGCAGGCACATTGTTGGCTCTGATGCAGCAGGTCTAGGCTGTGATCCTAGCAGGTACTCGGGTTACTGTGATGTAAGCAAATGAGACTGCCAGATGCTGAACCTCAGCTGCCAGGAGTGGAAGGGAAGGGAAAACTGGCTGGCACTTGTGGCCATGATGAACAGAGAATAGGAATGGCTAGGAGGGAGCTGAAGATGGTCAGAGGTCTTCACGGAGGGGAGTAAAGCAGATGGGGATGAGCTATTTATTACATGCTGGAAACAATCTAGAGCTCCCAAAAGATAACAAGGCTGTAAATACTAAACCTGGAAACCACAGAGTGTGAAGTGAAGATACTAGCATATGTTAGTCACCATAGGTGCTGTGCTGATAGTGCATCAGCAGCACCTCAGGGTCCTTCCCATGGGCCCCATCAGATGCCCATGACCACACTGGCTGGGACTGCAGACCCCACATGCAATCCAAATGGACAGGGGTTTTCCTTCCCCCTGTCTGGAGACCTCATTTGATAACTTGGGAGCTGTGACCCTTTGTGCTGTCAGCTCCTGACCCTCTCTGTTCTTGAAAAGTGCTTAAGAGGGGTGATTATTTTAGCTTGGATTGGGGACTAGGGGAAGAGAGAAAATGAAATCTTAAAAAAAAATGACTAAGAACAGGCTTGTGCATGTTTCTATAAAGAGGGAAGTAGAGATGGAAAAACTAAAAGTACTAGAACAATTCTGGAACGCAGACAGGTTTAGAGTTCGAAGTCCAGCTTCCGCACTTCACTGGCTATGGGACTTTGGAAGACACTTCACTGCTCTACCCTATCCACATCCACATTCCAATAAAGGATTACACACCTAGGATTCTTGTTAGGATTAGAAATCATCACTAGGGGCCGGACACGGTGGCTTGTGCCTGTAAGCTTCAACCTATGAAGCGGATCGTGGTTCGAGTCTCGCCTGGGGCCCGTAGCGAAACCTAGTTCCAAAAAAAATAGCTGGGCGTGGTGGCGTGCACCTGTAAACCCAGCTACCTGGGAAGTTGATGGTGGGGATTATTTGAGTGTTTGGTACTCTGGGCAACGAGAGCCTGCGGTTCCACAGGCAAAAATAGCGAGACAGATGAGAGAGAGAGAGAGAGAGGAGAGAGAGAGAGGAGAGAGAGAGAGGAAAGAGAGGAGGGAGGGAGGGAGGGAGGGAGAGAGAGAGAGAGAGAGAGAGAGAGAGAGAGAGAGAGAGAGAGAAAGAGAGAGAGAGAGAAATCGCCACTAATTTCTGGTAGTGCGTGGTACCTGGCACACCTTTCCTACATTCATTCAACAAGTGTCCCGTGACAGTTATTCTACTACGTACCTGGCACATTTGAGGCCAAAGATGCTTAGCACCTCCATTTGTCCAGTCACAAGACAAAACGCTTGCACTTACCTTTAAGATCTCTTTCTTTTTTTTTTTTAAGAGCCCAGGGTAGTCCTGAACCCATGAACTCAAATGACCCCCAGCCTCAGCCTCCTAGGTAACTGGGATTAGAGGCATGCGCCACCAAGCCCAGCTATTTTTTTTTTTCTGAGACTATGTCTTGCTATGTTGCCTGGGGTAGTCTGAAACCCATGGACTCTAGTGATTCCTAGCCTCAGCCTCCCAGGTAACTGGGATTATAGGCATGTGCCACGTGCCCAGCTGACATCTTTTTCTGTCACATACGACATTAACCTGCCTTTCCTCCACCTCTCCACTCCCACCCTGTCTGAACCATCCTTTCCTTTTTTTTTTTTTTTTTTTTT